>JAZKLR010000622.1:0-211814 GCA_037103525.1 Ganaspis brasiliensis | reverse complement strand
AAAAATTTTTGGAAATTTTGAATAAATTCATTTTTACATTCTCATCCTAAATGAGAAAGTCTTCAATTTGTGCGATTTGAACTTTTGCTAAAACATACATTTCTCGACGTTTTGAGACCTCCTGATTCCAAAAAAATGGGTTTTACGAAGATGTCTGTCTGTCTGTCTGTCTGTATCAAAATTTTGAAATCGGATAACTTGAGTAAAAATTGTCGTATCAACTTTAACTTTGGTATTCTTTTTTTTGGTACCAAAATACAAGACGAGTTCGTTAGCCAGAAATTTTTGTCCAAAATTATCAAAATAGAATATTTTCAAATTCAAAAAAAAAAAAATTTTCAAAAAAAATTTTCTCTAATTTTTTCTTAAACTACAAGTAAAATCGAACAAATTTTGTTTATAAAAGTTTCCGATATAATGCAACCCCACAAAGCTATGAATTTTTTAAGTTTACATGTGCAAAAACGGGTACTGAAAGTGGATAAATCCTATACAAAAACTCTATTATTTTAAAAAAAAATGAAAAAACTTCCGGTTTTTTCTTCCTGTTTACTTCCATTGATCACAACTAATAAAACTGCATCAAAAAATATTGACTTTTCTAAAAATTTTTGGAAATTTTGAATAAATTCATTTTTACATTCTCATCCTAAATGAGAAAGTCTTCAAATTGTGCGATTTTGAACTTTTGCTAAAACATACATTTCTCGACGTTTTGAGACCTCCTGATTCCAAAAAAATGGGTTTTACGAAGATGTCTGTCTGTCTGTCTGTCTGTCTGTATGTCTGTCTGTCTGTATCAAAATTTTGAAATCGGATAACTTGAGTAAAAATTGTCGTATCAACTTTAACTTTGGTATACTTTTTTTTGGTACCAAAATACAGGTCGAGTTCGTTAGCCAGCAATTTTCGTCCAAAATTATCAAAAATAGAATATTTTCAAAATTCAAAAAAAAAAAAATTTTCAAAAAAAAATTTTCTCTAATTTTTTTCTTAAACTACAAGTAAAATCGAACAAATTTTGTTTATAAAAGTTTCCGATATAATGCAACCCCACAAAGCTATGAATTTTTTAAGTTTACATGTGCAAAAAGGGGTACTGAAAGTGGATAAATCCTATACAAAAACTCTATTATTTTAAAAAAAATGAAAAAACTTCCGGTTTTTTCTTCCTGTTTACTTCCATTGATCACAACTAATAAAACTGCATCAAAAAATATTGACTTTTCTAAAAATTTTTGGAAATTTTGAATAAATTCATTTTTACATTCTCATCCTAAATGAGAAAGTCTTCAAATTGTGCGATTTTGAACTTTTGCTAAAACATACATTTCTCGACGTTTTGAGACCTCCTGATTCCAAAAAAATGGGTTTTACGAAGATGTCTGTCTGTCTGTCTGTCTGTCTGTATGTCTGTCTGTCTGTATCAAAATTTTGAAATCGGATAACTTGAGTAAAAATTGTCGTATCAACTTTAACTTTGGTATACTTTTTTTTGGTACCAAAATACAGGTCGAGTTCGTTAGCCAGCAATTTTCGTCCAAAATTATCAAAAATAGAATATTTTCAAAATTCAAAAAAAAAAAAAATTTTCAAAAAAAAATTTTCTCTAATTTTTTTCTTAAACTACAAGTAAAATCGAACAAATTTTGTTTATAAAAGTTTCCGATATAATGCAACCCCACAAAGCTATGAATTTTTTAAGTTTACATGTGCAAAAAGGGGTACTGAAAGTGGATAAATCCTATACAAAAACTCTATTATTTTAAAAAAAATGAAAAAACTTCCGGTTTTTTCTTCCTGTTTACTTCCATTGATCACAACTAATAAAACTGCATCAAAAAATATTGACTTTTCTAAAAATTTTTGGAAATTTTGAATAAATTCATTTTTACATTCTCATCCTAAATGAGAAAGTCTTCAATTTGTGCGATTTTGAACTTTTGCTAAAACATACATTTCTCGACGTTTTGAGACCTCCTGATTCCAAAAAAATGGGTTTTACGAAGATGTCTGTCTGTCTGTCTGTCTGTATGTCTGTCTGTCTGTATCAAAATTTTGAAATCGGATAACTTGAGTAAAAATTGTCGTATCAACTTTAACTTTGGTATTCTTTTTTTTGGTACCAAAATACAGGACGAGTTCGTTAGCCAGCAATTTTCGTCCAAAATTATCAAAAATAGAATATTTTCAAAATTCAAAAAAAAAAAAAATTTTCAAAAAAAAATCTTCTCTAATTTTTTTCTTAAACTACAAGTAAAATCGAACAAATTTTGTTTATAAAAGTTTCCGATATAATGCAACCCCACAAAGCTATGAATTTTTTAAGTTTACATGTGCAAAAAGGGGTACTGAAAGTGGATAAATCCTATACAAAAACTCTATTATTTTAAAAAAAAATGAAAAAACTTCCGGTTTTTTCTTCCTGTTTACTTCCATTGATCACAACTAATAAAACTGCATCAAAAAATATTGACTTTTCTAAAAATTTTTGGAAATTTTGAATAAATTCATTTTTACATTCTCATCCTAAATGAGAAAGTCTTCAAATTGTGCGATTTTGAACTTTTGCTAAAACATACATTTCTCGACGTTTTGAGACCTCCTGATTCCAAAAAAATGGGTTTTACGAAGATGTCTGTCTGTCTGTCTGTCTGTCTGTATGTCTGTCTGTCTGTATCAAAATTTTGAAATCGGATAACTTGAGTAAAAATTGTCGTATCAACTTTAACTTTAGTATTCTTTTTTTTGGTACCAAAATACAGGACGAGTTCGTTAGCCAGCAATTTTCGTCCAAAATTATCAAAAATAGAATATTTTCAAAATTCAAAAAAAAAAAAAATTTTCAAAAAAAAATTTTCTCTAATTTTTTTCTTAAACTACAAGTAAAATCGAACAAATTTTGTTTATAAAAGTTTCCGAGATAATGCAACCCCACAAAGCTATGAATTTTTTAAGTTTACATGTGCAAAAAGGGGTACTGAAAGTGGATAAATCCTATACAAAAACTCTATTATTTTAAAAAAAAAATTAAAAAACTTCCGGTTTTTTCTTCCTGTTTACTTCCATTGATCACAACTAATAAAACTGCATCAAAAAATATTGACTTTTCTAAAAATTTTTGGAAATTTTGAATAAATTCATTTTTACATTCTCATCCTAAATGAGAAAGTCTTCAAATTGTGCGATTTTGAACTTTTGCTAAAACATACATTTCTCGACGTTTTGAGACCTCCTGATTCCAAAAAAATGGGTTTTACGAAGATGTCTGTCTGTCTGTCTGTCTGTCTGTATGTCTGTCTGTCTGTATCAAAATTTTGAAATCGGATAACTTGAGTAAAAATTGTCGTATCAAATTTAACTTTGGTATTCTTTTTTTTGGTACCAAAATACAGGACGAGTTCGTTAGCCAGCAATTTTCGTCCAAAATTATCAAAAATAGAATATTTTCAAAATTCAAAAAAAAAAAAAATTTTCAAAAAAAAATTTTCTCTAATTTTTTTCTTAAACTACAAGTAAAATCGAACAAATTTTGTTTATAAAAGTTTCCGATATAATGCAACCCCACAAAGCTATGAATTTTTTAAGTTTACATGTGCAAAAAGGGGTACTGAAAGTGGATAAATCCTATACAAAAACTCTATTATTTTAAAAAAAAATGAAAAAACTTCCGGTTTTTTCTTCCTGTTTACTTCCATTGATCACAACTAATAAAACTGCATCAAAAAATATTGACTTTTCTAAAAATTTTTGGAAATTTTGAATAAATTCATTTTTACATTCTCATCCTAAATGAGAAAGTCTTCAATTTGTGCGATTTTGAACTTTTGCTAAAACATACATTTCTCGACGTTTTGAGACCTCCTGATTCCAAAAAAATGGGTTTTACGAAGATGTCTGTCTGTCTGTCTGTCTGTATCAAAATTTTGAAATCGGATAACTTGAGTAAAAATTGTCGTATCAACTTTAACTTTGGTATTTTTTTTTTTGGTACCAAAATACAGGACGAGTTCGTTAGCCAGCAATTTTCGTCCAAAATTATCAAAAATAGAATATTTTCAAAATTCGAAAAAAAAAAAAATTTTCAAAAAAAAATTTTCTCTAATTTTTTTCTTAAACTACAAGTAAAATCGAACAAATTTTGTTTATAAAAGTTTCCGATATAATGCAACCCCACAAAGCTATGAATTTTTTAAGTTTACATGTGCAAAAACGGGTACTGAAAGTGGATAAATCCTATACAAAAACTCTATTATTTTAAAAAAAAATGAAAAAACTTCCGGTTTTTTCTTCCTGTTTACTTCCATTGATCACAACTAATAAAACTGCATCAAAAAATATTGACTTTTCTAAAAATTTTTGGAAATTTTGAATAAATTCATTTTTACATTCTCATCCTAAATGAGAAAGTCTTCAAATTGTGCGATTTTGAACTTTTGCTAAAACATACATTTCTCGACGTTTTTAGACCTCCTGATTCCAAAAAAATGGGTTTTACGAAGATGTCTGTCTGTCTGTCTGTCTGTATCAAAATTTTGAAATCGGATAACTTAAGTAAAAATTGTCGTATCAACTTTAACTTTGGTATACTTTTTTTTGGTACCAAAATACAGGTCGAGTTCGTTAGCCAGCAATTTTCGTCCAAAATTATCAAAAATAGAATATTTTCAAAATTCAAAAAAAAAAAAAATTTTCAAAAAAAAATTTTCTTAATTTTTTTCTTAAACTACAAGTAAAATGGAACAAATTTTGTTTATAAAAGTTTCCGATATAATGCAACCCCACAAAGCTATGTATTTTTTAAGTTTACATGTGCAAAAAGGGGTACTGAAAGTGGATAAATCCTATACAAAAACTCTATTATTTTAAAAAAAAATGAAAAAACTTCCGGTTTTTTCTTCCTGTTTACTTCCATTGATCACAACTAATAAAACTGCATCAAAAAATATTGACTTTTCTAAAAATTTTTGGAAATTTTGAATAAATTCATTTTTACATTCTCATCCTAAATGAGAAAGTCTTCAATTTGTGCGATTTTGAACTTTTGCTAAAACATACATTTCTCGACGTTTTGAGACCTCCTGATTCCAAAAAAATGGGTTTTACGAAGATGTCTGTCTGTCTGTCTGTCTGTATCAAAATTTTGAAATCGGATAACTTGAGTAAAAATTGTCGTATCAACTTTAACTTTGGTATTCTTTTTTTTGGTACCAAAATACAAGACGAGTTCGTTAGCCAGAAATTTTTGTCCAAAATTATCAAAAATAGAATATTTTCAAAATTCAAAAAAAAAAAAAATTTTCAAAAAAAAATTTTCTCTAATTTTTTTCTTAAACTACAAGTAAAATCGAACAAATTTTGTTTATAAAAGTTTCCGATATAATGCAACCCCACAAAGCTATGAATTTTTTAAGTTTACATGTGCAAAAAGGGGTACTGAAAGTGGATAAATCCTATACAAAAACTCTATTATTTTAAAAAAAAATGAAAAAACTTCCGGTTTTTTCTTCCTGTTTACTTCCATTGATCACAACTAATAAAACTGCATCAAAAAATATTGACTTTTCTAAAAATTTTTGGAAATTTTGAATAAATTCATTTTTACATTCTCATCCTAAATGAGAAAGTCTTCAAATTGTGCGATTTTGAACTTTTGCTAAAACATACATTTCTCGACGTTTTGAGACCTCCTGATTCCAAAAAAATGGGTTTTACGAAGATGTCTGTCTGTCTGTCTGTCTGTCTGTATGTCTGTCTGTCTGTATCAAAATTTTGAAATCGGATAACTTGAGTAAAAATTGTCGTATCAACTTTAACTTTGGTATACTTTTTTTTGGTACCAAAATACAGGTCGAGTTCGTTAGCCAGCAATTTTCGTCCAAAATTATCAAAAATAGAATATTTTCAAAATTCAAAAAAAAAAAAAATTTTCAAAAAAAAATTTTCTCTAATTTTTTTCTTAAACTACAAGTAAAATCGAACAAATTTTGTTTATAAAAGTTTCCGATATAATGCAACCCCACAAAGCTATGAATTTTTTAAGTTTACATGTGCAAAAAGGGGTACTGAAAGTGGATAAATCCTATACAAAAACTCTATTATTTTAAAAAAAATGAAAAAACTTCCGGTTTTTTCTTCCTGTTTACTTCCATTGATCACAACTAATAAAACTGCATCAAAAAATATTGACTTTTCTAAAAATTTTTGGAAATTTTGAATAAATTCATTTTTACATTCTCATCCTAAATGAGAAAGTCTTCAATTTGTGCGATTTTGAACTTTTGCTAAAACATACATTTCTCGACGTTTTGAGACCTCCTGATTCCAAAAAAATGGGTTTTACGAAGATGTCTGTCTGTCTGTCTGTCTGTATGTCTGTCTGTCTGTATCAAAATTTTGAAATCGGATAACTTGAGTAAAAATTGTCGTATCAACTTTAACTTTGGTATTCTTTTTTTTGGTACCAAAATACAGGACGAGTTCGTTAGCCAGCAATTTTCGTCCAAAATTATCAAAAATAGAATATTTTCAAAATTCAAAAAAAAAAAAAATTTTCAAAAAAAAATCTTCTCTAATTTTTTTCTTAAACTACAAGTAAAATCGAACAAATTTTGTTTATAAAAGTTTCCGATATAATGCAACCCCACAAAGCTATGAATTTTTTAAGTTTACATGTGCAAAAAGGGGTACTGAAAGTGGATAAATCCTATACAAAAACTCTATTATTTTAAAAAAAAATGAAAAAACTTCCGGTTTTTTCTTCCTGTTTACTTCCATTGATCACAACTAATAAAACTGCATCAAAAAATATTGACTTTTCTAAAAATTTTTGGAAATTTTGAATAAATTCATTTTTACATTCTCATCCTAAATGAGAAAGTCTTCAAATTGTGCGATTTTGAACTTTTGCTAAAACATACATTTCTCGACGTTTTGAGACCTCCTGATTCCAAAAAAATGGGTTTTACGAAGATGTCTGTCTGTCTGTCTGTCTGTCTGTATGTCTGTCTGTCTGTATCAAAATTTTGAAATCGGATAACTTGAGTAAAAATTGTCGTATCAACTTTAACTTTAGTATTCTTTTTTTTGGTACCAAAATACAGGACGAGTTCGTTAGCCAGCAATTTTCGTCTAAAATTATCAAAAATAGAATATTTTCAAAATTCAAAAAAAAAAAAAATTTTCAAAAAAAAATTTTCTCTAATTTTTTTCTTAAACTACAAGTAAAATCGAACAAATTTTGTTTATAAAAGTTTCCGAGATAATGCAACCCCACAAAGCTATGAATTTTTTAAGTTTACATGTGCAAAAAGGGGTACTGAAAGTGGATAAATCCTATACAAAAACTCTATTATTTTAAAAAAAAAATTAAAAAACTTCCGGTTTTTTCTTCCTGTTTACTTCCATTGATCACAACTAATAAAACTGCATCAAAAAATATTGACTTTTCTAAAAATTTTTGGAAATTTTGAATAAATTCATTTTTACATTCTCATCCTAAATGAGAAAGTCTTCAAATTGTGCGATTTTGAACTTTTGCTAAAACATACATTTCTCGACGTTTTGAGACCTCCTGATTCCAAAAAAATGGGTTTTACGAAGATGTCTGTCTGTCTGTCTGTCTGTCTGTATGTCTGTCTGTCTGTATCAAAATTTTGAAATCGGATAACTTGAGTAAAAATTGTCGTATCAAATTTAACTTTGGTATTCTTTTTTTTGGTACCAAAATACAGGACGAGTTCGTTAGCCAGCAATTTTCGTCCAAAATTATCAAAAATAGAATATTTTCAAAATTCAAAAAAAAAAAAAATTTTCAAAAAAAAATTTTCTCTAATTTTTTTCTTAAACTACAAGTAAAATCGAACAAATTTTGTTTATAAAAGTTTCCGATATAATGCAACCCCACAAAGCTATGAATTTTTTAAGTTTACATGTGCAAAAAGGGGTACTGAAAGTGGATAAATCCTATACAAAAACTCTATTATTTTAAAAAAAAATGAAAAAACTTCCGGTTTTTTCTTCCTGTTTACTTCCATTGATCACAACTAATAAAACTGCATCAAAAAATATTGACTTTTCTAAAAATTTTTGGAAATTTTGAATAAATTCATTTTTACATTCTCATCCTAAATGAGAAAGTCTTCAATTTGTGCGATTTTGAACTTTTGCTAAAACATACATTTCTCGACGTTTTGAGACCTCCTGATTCCAAAAAAATGGGTTTTACGAAGATGTCTGTCTGTCTGTCTGTCTGTATCAAAATTTTGAAATCGGATAACTTGAGTAAAAATTGTCGTATCAACTTTAACTTTGGTATTTTTTTTTTTGGTACCAAAATACAGGACGAGTTCGTTAGCCAGCAATTTTCGTCCAAAATTATCAAAAATAGAATATTTTCAAAATTCGAAAAAAAAAAAAATTTTCAAAAAAAAATTTTCTCTAATTTTTTTCTTAAACTACAAGTAAAATCGAACAAATTTTGTTTATAAAAGTTTCCGATATAATGCAACCCCACAAAGCTATGAATTTTTTAAGTTTACATGTGCAAAAACGGGTACTGAAAGTGGATAAATCCTATACAAAAACTCTATTATTTTAAAAAAAAATGAAAAAACTTCCGGTTTTTTCTTCCTGTTTACTTCCATTGATCACAACTAATAAAACTGCATCAAAAAATATTGACTTTTCTAAAAATTTTTGGAAATTTTGAATAAATTCATTTTTACATTCTCATCCTAAATGAGAAAGTCTTCAAATTGTGCGATTTTGAACTTTTGCTAAAACATACATTTCTCGACGTTTTTAGACCTCCTGATTCCAAAAAAATGGGTTTTACGAAGATGTCTGTCTGTCTGTCTGTCTGTATCAAAATTTTGAAATCGGATAACTTAAGTAAAAATTGTCGTATCAACTTTAACTTTGGTATACTTTTTTTTGGTACCAAAATACAGGTCGAGTTCGTTAGCCAGCAATTTTCGTCCAAAATTATCAAAAATAGAATATTTTCAAAATTCAAAAAAAAAAAAAATTTTCAAAAAAAAATTTTCTTAATTTTTTTCTTAAACTACAAGTAAAATGGAACAAATTTTGTTTATAAAAGTTTCCGATATAATGCAACCCCACAAAGCTATGTATTTTTTAAGTTTACATGTGCAAAAAGGGGTACTGAAAGTGGATAAATCCTATACAAAAACTCTATTATTTTAAAAAAAAATGAAAAAACTTCCGGTTTTTTCTTCCTGTTTACTTCCATTGATCACAACTAATAAAACTGCATCAAAAAATATTGACTTTTCTAAAAATTTTTGGAAATTTTGAATAAATTCATTTTTACATTCTCATCCTAAATGAGAAAGTCTTCAATTTGTGCGATTTTGAACTTTTGCTAAAACATACATTTCTCGACGTTTTGAGACCTCCTGATTCCAAAAAAATGGGTTTTACGAAGATGTCTGTCTGTCTGTCTGTCTGTATCAAAATTTTGAAATCGGATAACTTGAGTAAAAATTGTCGTATCAACTTTAACTTTGGTATTCTTTTTTTTGGTACCAAAATACAAGACGAGTTCGTTAGCCAGAAATTTTTGTCCAAAATTATCAAAAATAGAATATTTTCAAAATTCAAAAAAAAAAAAAATTTTCAAAAAAAAATTTTCTCTAATTTTTTTCTTAAACTACAAGTAAAATCGAACAAATTTTGTTTATAAAAGTTTCCGATATAATGCAACCCCACAAAGCTATGAATTTTTTAAGTTTACATGTGCAAAAAGGGGTACTGAAAGTGGATAAATCCTATACAAAAACTCTATTATTTTAAAAAAAAATGAAAAAACTTCCGGTTTTTTCTTCCTGTTTACTTCCATTGATCACAACTAATAAAACTGCATCAAAAAATATTGACTTTTCTAAAAATTTTTGGAAATTTTGAATAAATTCATTTTTACATTCTCATCCTAAATGAGAAAGTCTTCAAATTGTGCGATTTTGAACTTTTGCTAAAACATACATTTCTCGACGTTTTGAGACCTCCTGATTCCAAAAAAATGGGTTTTACGAAGATGTCTGTCTGTCTGTCTGTCTGTCTGTATGTCTGTCTGTCTGTATCAAAATTTTGAAATCGGATAACTTGAGTAAAAATTGTCGTATCAACTTTAACTTTGGTATACTTTTTTTTGGTACCAAAATACAGGTCGAGTTCGTTAGCCAGCAATTTTCGTCCAAAATTATCAAAAATAGAATATTTTCAAAATTCAAAAAAAAAAAAATTTTCAAAAAAAAATTTTCTCTAATTTTTTTCTTAAACTACAAGTAAAATCGAACAAATTTTGTTTATAAAAGTTTCCGATATAATGCAACCCCACAAAGCTATGAATTTTTTAAGTTTACATGTGCAAAAAGGGGTACTGAAAGTGGATAAATCCTATACAAAAACTCTATTATTTTAAAAAAAAATGAAAAAACTTCCGGTTTTTTCTTCCTGTTTACTTCCATTGATCACAACTAATAAAACTGCATCAAAAAATATTGACTTTTCTAAAAATTTTTGGAAATTTTGAATAAATTCATTTTTACATTCTCATCCTAAATGAGAAAGTCTTCAAATTGTGCGATTTTGAACTTTTGCTAAAACATACATTTCTCGACGTTTTGAGACCTCCTGATTCCAAAAAAATGGGTTTTACGAAGATGTCTGTCTGTCTGTCTGTCTGTCTGTATGTCTGTCTGTCTGTATCAAAATTTTGAAATCGGATAACTTGAGTAAAAATTGTCGTATCAACTTTAACTTTGGTATACTTTTTTTTGGTACCAAAATACAGGTCGAGTTCGTTAGCCAGCAATTTTCGTCCAAAATTATCAAAAATAGAATATTTTCAAAATTCAAAAAAAAAAAAATTTTCAAAAAAAAATTTTCTCTAATTTTTTTCTTAAACTACAAGTAAAATCGAACAAATTTTGTTTATAAAAGTTTCCGATATAATGCAACCCCACAAAGCTATGAATTTTTTAAGTTTACATGTGCAAAAAGGGGTACTGAAAGTGGATAAATCCTATACAAAAACTCTATTATTTTAAAAAAAATGAAAAAACTTCCGGTTTTTTCTTCCTGTTTACTTCCATTGATCACAACTAATAAAACTGCATCAAAAAATATTGACTTTTCTAAAAATTTTTGGAAATTTTGAATAAATTCATTTTTACATTCTCATCCTAAATGAGAAAGTCTTCAATTTGTGCGATTTTGAACTTTTGCTAAAACATACATTTCTCGACGTTTTGAGACCTCCTGATTCCAAAAAAATGGGTTTTACGAAGATGTCTGTCTGTCTGTCTGTCTGTATGTCTGTCTGTCTGTATCAAAATTTTGAAATCGGATAACTTGAGTAAAAATTGTCGTATCAACTTTAACTTTGGTATTCTTTTTTTTGGTACCAAAATACAGGACGAGTTCGTTAGCCAGCAATTTTCGTCCAAAATTATCAAAAATAGAATATTTTCAAAATTCAAAAAAAAAAAAAATTTTCAAAAAAAAATCTTCTCTAATTTTTTTCTTAAACTACAAGTAAAATCGAACAAATTTTGTTTATAAAAGTTTCCGATATAATGCAACCCCACAAAGCTATGAATTTTTTAAGTTTACATGTGCAAAAAGGGGTACTGAAAGTGGATAAATCCTATACAAAAACTCTATTATTTTAAAAAAAAATGAAAAAACTTCCGGTTTTTTCTTCCTGTTTACTTCCATTGATCACAACTAATAAAACTGCATCAAAAAATATTGACTTTTCTAAAAATTTTTGGAAATTTTGAATAAATTCATTTTTACATTCTCATCCTAAATGAGAAAGTCTTCAAATTGTGCGATTTTGAACTTTTGCTAAAACATACATTTCTCGACGTTTTGAGACCTCCTGATTCCAAAAAAATGGGTTTTACGAAGATGTCTGTCTGTCTGTCTGTCTGTCTGTATGTCTGTCTGTCTGTATCAAAATTTTGAAATCGGATAACTTGAGTAAAAATTGTCGTATCAACTTTAACTTTAGTATTCTTTTTTTTGGTACCAAAATACAGGACGAGTTCGTTAGCCAGCAATTTTCGTCCAAAATTATCAAAAATAGAATATTTTCAAAATTCAAAAAAAAAAAAATTTTCAAAAAAAAATTTTCTCTAATTTTTTTCTTAAACTACAAGTAAAATCGAACAAATTTTGTTTATAAAAGTTTCCGAGATAATGCAACCCCACAAAGCTATGAATTTTTTAAGTTTACATGTGCAAAAAGGGGTACTGAAAGTGGATAAATCCTATACAAAAACTCTATTATTTTAAAAAAAAAATTAAAAAACTTCCGGTTTTTTCTTCCTGTTTACTTCCATTGATCACAACTAATAAAACTGCATCAAAAAATATTGACTTTTCTAAAAATTTTTGGAAATTTTGAATAAATTCATTTTTACATTCTCATCCTAAATGAGAAAGTCTTCAAATTGTGCGATTTTGAACTTTTGCTAAAACATACATTTCTCGACGTTTTGAGACCTCCTGATTCCAAAAAAATGGGTTTTACGAAGATGTCTGTCTGTCTGTCTGTCTGTCTGTATGTCTGTCTGTCTGTATCAAAATTTTGAAATCGGATAACTTGAGTAAAAATTGTCGTATCAACTTTAACTTTGGTATACTTTTTTTTGGTACCAAAATACAGGTCGAGTTCGTTAGCCAGCAATTTTCGTCCAAAATTATCAAAAATAGAATATTTTCAAAATTCAAAAAAAAAAAAATTTTCAAAAAAAATTTTCTCTAATTTTTTTCTTAAACTACAAGTAAAATCGAACAAATTTTGTTTATAAAAGTTTCCGATATAATGCAACCCCACAAAGCTATGAATTTTTTAAGTTTACATGTGCAAAAAGGGGTACTGAAAGTGGATAAATCCTATACAAAAACTCTATTATTTTAAAAAAAAATGAAAAAACTTCCGGTTTTTTCTTCCTGTTTACTTCCATTGATCACAACTAATAAAACTGCATCAAAAAATATTGACTTTTCTAAAAATTTTTGGAAATTTTGAATAAATTCATTTTTACATTCTCATCCTAAATGAGAAAGTCTTCAATTTGTGCGATTTTGAACTTTTGCTAAAACATACATTTCTCGACGTTTTGAGACCTCCTGATTCCAAAAAAATGGGTTTTACGAAGATGTCTGTCTGTCTGTCTGTCTGTATCAAAATTTTGAAATCGGATAACTTGAGTAAAAATTGTCGTATCAACTTTAACTTTGGTATTCTTTTTTTTGGTACCAAAATACAGGACGAGTTCGTTAGCCAGCAATTTTCGTCCAAAATTATCAAAAATAGAATATTTTCAAAATTCAAAAAAAAAAAAAATTTTCAAAAAAAAATCTTCTCTAATTTTTTTCTTAAACTACAAGTAAAATCGAACAAATTTTGTTTATAAAAGTTTCCGATATAATGCAACCCCACAAAGCTATGCATTTTTTAAGTTTACATGTGCAAAAAGGGGTACTGAAAGTGGATAAATCCTATACAAAAACTCTATTATTTTAAAAAAAAATGAAAAAACTTCCGGTTTTTTCTTCCTGTTTACTTCCATTGATCACAACTAATAAAACTGCATCAAAAAATATTGACTTTTCTAAAAATTTTTGGAAATTTTGAATAAATTCATTTTTACATTCTCATCCTAAATGAGAAAGTCTTCAATTTGTGCGATTTTGAACTTTTGCTAAAACATACATTTCTCGACGTTTTGAGACCTCCTGATTCCAAAAAAATGGGTTTTACGAAGATGTCTGTCTGTCTGTCTGTCTGTCTGTATGTCTGTCTGTCTGTATCAAAATTTTGAAATCGGATAACTTAAGTAAAAATTGTCGTATCAACTTTAACTTGGGTATACTTTTTTTTGGTACCAAAATACAGGTCGAGTTCGTTAGCCAGCAATTTTCGTCCAAAATTATCAAAAATAGAATATTTTCAAAATTCAAAAAAAAAAAAATTTTCAAAAAAAAATTTTCTCTAATTTTTTTCTTAAACTACAAGTAAAATCGAACAAATTTTGTTTATAAAAGTTTCCGATATAATGCAACCCCACAAAGCTATGAATTTTTTAAGTTTACATGTGCAAAAAGGGGTACTGAAAGTGGATAAATCCTATACAAAAACTCTATTATTTTAAAAAAAAATGAAAAAACTTCCGGTTTTTTCTTCCTGTTTACTTCCATTGATTACAACTAATAAAACTGCATCAAAAAATATTGACTTTTCTAAAAATTTTTGGAAATTTTGAATAAATTCATTTTTACATTCTCATCCTAAATGAGAAAGTCTTCAATTTGTGCGATTTTGAACTTTTGCTAAAACATACATTTCTCGACGTTTTGAGACCTCCTGATTCCAAAAAAATGGGTTTTACGAAGATGTCTGTCTGTCTGTCTGTCTGTATCAAAATTTTGAAATCGGATAACTTGAGTAAAAATTGTCGTATCAACTTTAACTCTGGTATTCTTTTTTTTGGTACCAAAATACAGGACGAGTTCGTTAGCCAGCAATTTTCGTCCAAAATTATCAAAAATAGAATATTTTCAAAATTCAAAAAAAAAAAAAATTTTCAAAAAAAAATTTTCTCTAATTTTTTTCTTAAACTACAAGTAAAATCGAACAAATTTTGTTTATAAAAGTTTCCGATATAATGCAACCCCACAAAGCTATGAATTTTTTAAGTTTACATGTGCAAAAAGGGGTACTGAAAGTGGATAAATCCTATACAAAAACTCTATTATTTTAAAAAAAAATGAAAAAACTTCCGGTTTTTTCTTCCTGTTTACTTCCATTGATCACAACTAATAAAACTGCATCAAAAAATATTGACTTTTCTAAAAATTTTTGGAAATTTTGAATAAATTCATTTTTACATTCTCATCCTAAATGAGAAAGTCTTCAAATTGTGCGATTTTGAACTTTTGCTAAAACATACATTTCTCGACGTTTTGAGACCTCCTGATTCCAAAAAAATGGGTTTTACGAAGATGTCTGTCTGTCTGTCTGTCTGTCTGTATGTCTGTCTGTCTGTATCAAAATTTTGAAATCGGATAACTTGAGTAAAAATTGTCGTATCAACTTTAACTTTAGTATACTTTTTTTTGGTACCAAAATACAGGTCGAGTTCGTTAGCCAGCAATTTTCGTCCGAAATTATCAAAAATAGAATATTTTCAAAATTCAAAAAAAAAAAAAAATTTTCAAAAAAAAATTTTCTCTAATTTTTTTCTTAAACTACAAGTAAAATCGAACAAATTTTGTTTATAAAAGTTTCCGATATAATGCAACCCCACAAAGCTATGAATTTTTTAAGTTTACATGTGCAAAAAGGGGTACTGAAAGTGGATAAATCCTATACAAAAACTCTATTATTTTAAAAAATAATGAAAAAACTTCCGGTTTTTTCTTCCTGTTTACTTCCATTGATCACAACTAATAAAACTGCATCAAAAAATATTGACTTTTCTAAAAATTTTTGGAAATTTTGAATAAATTCATTTTTACATTCTCATCCTAAATGAGAAAGTCTTCAAATTGTGCGATTTTGAACTTTTGCTAAAACATACATTTCTCGACGTTTTGAGACCTCCTGATTCCAAAAAAATGGGTTTTACGAAGATGTCTGTCTGTCTGTCTGTCTGTCTGTATGTCTGTCTGTCTGTATCAAAATTTTGAAATCGGATAACTTAAGTAAAAATTGTCGTATCAACTTTAACTTTGGTATACTTTTTTTTGGTACCAAAATACAGGTCGAGTTCGTTAGCCAGCAATTTTCGTCCAAAATTATCAAAAATAGAATATTTTCAAAATTCAAAAAAAAAAAAATTTTCAAAAAAAAATTTTCTCTAATTTTTTTCTTAAACTACAAGTAAAATCGAACAAATTTTGTTTATAAAAGTTTCCGATATAATGCAACCCCACAAAGCTATGAATTTTTTAAGTTTACATGTGCAAAAAGGGGTACTGAAAGTGGATAAATCCTATACAAAAACTCTATTATTTTAAAAAAAAATGAAAAAACTTCCGGTTTTTTCTTCCTGTTTACTTCCATTGATTACAACTAATAAAACTGCATCAAAAAATATTGACTTTTCTAAAAATTTTTGGAAATTTTGAATAAATTCATTTTTACATTCTCATCCTAAATGAGAAAGTCTTCAATTTGTGCGATTTTGAACTGTTGCTAAAACATACATTTCTCGACGTTTTGAGACCTCCTGATTCCAAAAAAATGGGTTTTACGAAGATGTCTGTCTGTCTGTCTGTCTGTATCAAAATTTTGAAATCGGATAACTTGAGTAAAAATTGTCGTATCAACTTTAACTCTGGTATTCTTTTTTTTGGTACCAAAATACAGGACGAGTTCGTTAGCCAGCAATTTTCGTCCAAAATTATCAAAAATAGAATATTTTCAAAATTCAAAAAAAAAAAAAATTTTCAAAAAAAAATTTTCTCTAATTTTTTTCTTAAACTACAAGTAAAATCGAACAAATTTTGTTTATAAAAGTTTCCGATATAATGCAACCCCACAAAGCTATGAATTTTTTAAGTTTACATGTGCAAAAAGGGGTACTGAAAGTGGATAAATCCTATACAAAAACTCTATTATTTTAAAAAAAAATGAAAAAACTTCCGGTTTTTTCTTCCTGTTTACTTCCATTGATCACAACTAATAAAACTGCATCAAAAAATATTGACTTTTCTAAAAATTTTTGGAAATTTTGAATAAATTAATTTTTACATTCTCATCCTAAATGAGAAAGTCTTCAAATTGTGCGATTTTGAACTTTTGCTAAAACATACATTTCTCGACGTTTTGAGACCTCCTGATTCCAAAAAAATGGGTTTTACGAAGATGTCTGTCTGTCTGTCTGTCTGTCTGTATGTCTGTCTGTCTGTATCAAAATTTTGAAATCGGATAACTTGAGTAAAAATTGTCGTATCAACTTTAACTTTAGTATACTTTTTTTTGGTACCAAAATACAGGTCGAGTTCGTTAGCCAGCAATTTTCGTCCAAAATTATCAAAAATAGAATATTTTCAAAATTCAAAAAAAAAAAAAAATTTTCAAAAAAAAATTTTCTCTAATTTTTTTCTTAAACTACAAGTAAAATCGAACAAATTTTGTTTATAAAAGTTTCCGATATAATGCAACCCCACAAAGCTATGAATTTTTTAAGTTTACATGTGCAAAAAGGGGTACTGAAAGTGGATAAATCCTATACAAAAACTCTATTATTTTAAAAAATAATGAAATAACTTCCGGTTTTTTCTTCCTGTTTACTTCCATTGATCACAACTAATAAAACTGCATCAAAAAATATTGACTTTTCTAAAAATTTTTGGAAATTTTGAATAAATTCATTTTTACATTCTCATCCTAAATGAGAAAGTCTTCAAATTGTGCGATTTTGAACTTTTGCTAAAACATACATTTCTCGACGTTTTAAGACCTCCTGATTCCAAAAAAATGGGTTTTACGAAGATGTCTGTCTGTCTGTCTGTCTGTATCAAAATTTTGAAATCGGATAACTTGAGTAAAAATTGTCGTATCAACTTTAACTTTGGTATACTTTTTTTTGGTACCAAAATACAGGTCGAGTTCGTTAGCCAGCAATTTTCGTCCAAAATTATCAAAAATAGAATATTTTCAAAATTCAAAAAAAAAAAAATTTTCAAAAAAAAATTTTCTCTAATTTTTTTCTTAAACTACAAGTAAAATCGAACAAATTTTGTTTATAAAAGTTTCCGATATAATGCAACCCCACAAAGCTATGAATTTTTTAAGTTTACATGTGCAAAAAGGGGTACTGAAAGTGGATAAATCCTATACAAAAACTCTATTATTTTAAAAAATAATGAAAAAACTTCCGGTTTTTTCTTCCTGTTTACTTCCATTGATCACAACTAATAAAACTGCATCAAAAAATATTGACTTTTCTAAAAATTTTTGGAAATTTTGAATAAATTCATTTTTACATTCTCATCCTAAATGAGAAAGTCTTCAAATTGTGCGATTTTGAACTTTTGCTAAAACATACATTTCTCGACGTTTTAAGACCTCCTGATTCCAAAAAAATGGGTTTTACGAAGATGTCTGTCTGTCTGTCTGTCTTTATCAAAATTTTGAAATCGGATAACTTGAGTAAAAATTGTCGTATCAACTTTAACTTTGGTATACTTTTTTTTGGTACCAAAATACAGGTCGAGTTCGTTAGCCAGCAATTTTCGTCCAAAATTATCAAAAATAGAATATTTTCAAAATTCAAAAAAAAAAAAATTTTCAAAAAAAAATTTTCTCTAATTTTTTTCTTAAACTACAAGTAAAATCGAACAAATTTTGTTTATAAAAGTTTCCGATATAATGCAACCCCACAAAGCTATGAATTTTTTAAGTTTACATGTGCAAAAAGGGGTACTGAAAGTGGATAAATCCTATACAAAAACTCTATTATTTTAAAAAAAAATGAAAAAACTTCCGGTTTTTTCTTCCTGTTTACTTCCATTGATTACAACTAATAAAACTGCATCAAAAAATATTGACTTTTCTAAAAATTTTTGGAAATTTTGAATAAATTCATTTTTACATTCTCATCCTAAATGAGAAAGTCTTCAATTTGTGCGATTTTGAACTTTTGCTAAAACATACATTTCTCGACGTTTTGAGACCTCCTGATTCCAAAAAAATGGGTTTTACGAAGATGTCTGTCTGTCTGTCTGTCTGTATCAAAATTTTGAAATCGGATAACTTGAGTAAAAATTGTCGTATCAACTTTAACTCTGGTATTCTTTTTTTTGGTACCAAAATACAGGACGAGTTCGTTAGCCAGCAATTTTCGTCCAAAATTATCAAAAATAGAATATTTTCAAAATTCAAAAAAAAAAAAATTTTTCAAAAAAAAATTTTCTCTAATTTTTTTCTTAAACTACAAGTAAAATCGAACAAATTTTGTTTATAAAAGTTTCCGATATAATGCAACCCCACAAAGCTATGAATTTTTTAAGTTTACATGTGCAAAAAGGGGTACTGAAAGTGGATAAATCCTATACAAAAACTCTATTATTTTAAAAAAAAATGAAAAAACTTCCGGTTTTTTCTTCCTGTTTACTTCCATTGATCACAACTAATAAAACTGCATCAAAAAATATTGACTTTTCTAAAAATTTTTGGAAATTTTGAATAAATTCATTTTTACATTCTCATCCTAAATGAGAAAGTCTTCAAATTGTGCGATTTTGAACTTTTGCTAAAACATACATTTCTCGACGTTTTGAGACCTCCTGATTCCAAAAAAATGGGTTTTACGAAGATGTCTGTCTGTCTGTCTGTCTGTATGTCTGTCTGTCTGTATCAAAATTTTGAAATCGGATAACTTGAGTAAAAATTGTCGTATCAACTTTAACTTTAGTATACTTTTTTTTGGTACCAAAATACAGGTCGAGTTCGTTAGCCAGCAATTTTCGTCCAAAATTATCAAAAATAGAATATTTTCAAAATTCAAAAAAAAAAAAAAATTTTCAAAAAAAAATTTTCTCTAATTTTTTTCTTAAACTACAAGTAAAATCGAACAAATTTTGTTTATAAAAGTTTCCGATATAATGCAACCCCACAAAGCTATGAATTTTTTAAGTTTACATGTGCAAAAAGGGGTACTGAAAGTGGATAAATCCTATACAAAAACTCTATTATTTTAAAAAATAATGAAAAAACTTCCGGTTTTTTCTTCCTGTTTACTTCCATTGATCACAACTAATAAAACTGCATCAAAAAATATTGACTTTTCTAAAAATTTTTGGAAATTTTGAATAAATTCATTTTTACATTCTCATCCTAAATGAGAAAGTCTTCAAATTGTGCGATTTTGAACTTTTGCTAAAACATACATTTCTCGACGTTTTAAGACCTCCTGATTCCAAAAAAATGGGTTTTACGAAGATGTCTGTCTGTCTGTCTGTCTGTATCAAAATTTTGAAATCGGATAACTTGAGTAAAAATTGTCGTATCAACTTTAACTTTGGTATACTTTTTTTTGGTACCAAAATACAGGTCGAGTTCGTTAGCCAGCAATTTTCGTCCAAAATTATCAAAAATAGAATATTTTCAAAATTCAAAAAAAAAAAAATTTTCAAAAAAAAATTTTCTCTAATTTTTTTCTTAAACTACAAGTAAAATCGAACAAATTTTGTTTATAAAAGTTTCCGATATAATGCAACCCCACAAAGCTATGAATTTTTTAAGTTTACATGTGCAAAAAGGGGTACTGAAAGTGGATAAATCCTATACAAAAACTCTATTATTTTAAAAAATAATGAAAAAACTTCCGGTTTTTTCTTCCTGTTTACTTCCATTGATCACAACTAATAAAACTGCATCAAAAAATATTGACTTTTCTAAAAATTTTTGGAAATTTTGAATAAATTCATTTTTACATTCTCATCCTAAATGAGAAAGTCTTCAAATTGTGCGATTTTGAACTTTTGCTAAAACATACATTTCTCGACGTTTTAAGACCTCCTGATTCCAAAAAAATGGGTTTTACGAAGATGTCTGTCTGTCTGTCTGTCTTTATCAAAATTTTGAAATCGGATAACTTGAGTAAAAATTGTCGTATCAACTTTAACTTTGGTATACTTTTTTTTGGTACCAAAATACAGGTCGAGTTCGTTAGCCAGCAATTTTCGTCCAAAATTATCAAAAATAGAATATTTTCAAAATTCAAAAAAAAAAAAATTTTCAAAAAAAAATTTTCTCTAATTTTTTTCTTAAACTACAAGTAAAATCGAACAAATTTTGTTTATAAAAGTTTCCGATATAATGCAACCCCACAAAGCTATGAATTTTTTAAGTTTACATGTGCAAAAAGGGGTACTGAAAGTGGATAAATCCTATACAAAAACTCTATTATTTTAAAAAAAAATGAAAAAACTTCCGGTTTTTTCTTCCTGTTTACTTCCATTGATTACAACTAATAAAACTGCATCAAAAAATATTGACTTTTCTAAAAATTTTTGGAAATTTTGAATAAATTCATTTTTACATTCTCATCCTAAATGAGAAAGTCTTCAATTTGTGCGATTTTGAACTTTTGCTAAAACATACATTTCTCGACGTTTTGAGACCTCCTGATTCCAAAAAAATGGGTTTTACGAAGATGTCTGTCTGTCTGTCTGTCTGTATCAAAATTTTGAAATCGGATAACTTGAGTAAAAATTGTCGTATCAACTTTAACTCTGGTATTCTTTTTTTTGGTACCAAAATACAGGACGAGTTCGTTAGCCAGCAATTTTCGTCCAAAATTATCAAAAATAGAATATTTTCAAAATTCAAAAAAAAAAAAATTTTTCAAAAAAAAATTTTCTCTAATTTTTTTCTTAAACTACAAGTAAAATCGAACAAATTTTGTTTATAAAAGTTTCCGATATAATGCAACCCCACAAAGCTATGAATTTTTTAAGTTTACATGTGCAAAAAGGGGTACTGAAAGTGGATAAATCCTATACAAAAACTCTATTATTTTAAAAAAAAATGAAAAAACTTCCGGTTTTTTCTTCCTGTTTACTTCCATTGATCACAACTAATAAAACTGCATAAAAAAATATTGACTTTTCTAAAAATTTTTGGAAATTTTGAATAAATTCATTTTTACATTCTCATCCTTAATGAGAAAGTCTTCAAATTGTGCGATTTTGAACTTTTGCTAAAACATACATTTCTCGACGTTTTGAGACCTCCTGATTCCAAAAAAATGGGTTTTACGAAGATGTCTGTCTGTCTGTCTGTCTGTCTGTATGTCTGTCTGTCTGTATCAAAATTTTGAAATCGGATAACTTGAGTAAAAATTGTCGTATCAACTTTAACTTTAGTATACTTTTTTTTGGTACCAAAATACAGGTCGAGTTCGTTAGCCAGCAATTTTCGTCCAAAATTATCAAAAATAGAATATTTTCAAAATTCAAAAAAAAAAAAAAATTTTCAAAAAAAAATTTTCTCTAATTTTTTTCTTAAACTACAAGTAAAATCGAACAAATTTTGTTTATAAAAGTTTCCGATATAATGCAACCCCACAAAGCTATGAATTTTTTAAGTTTACATGTGCAAAAAGGGGTACTGAAAGTGGATAAATCCTATACAAAAACTCTATTATTTTAAAAAATAATGAAAAAACTTCCGGTTTTTTCTTCCTGTTTACTTCCATTGATCACAACTAATAAAACTGCATCAAAAAATATTGACTTTTCTAAAAATTTTTGGAAATTTTGAATAAATTCATTTTTACATTCTCATCCTAAATGAGAAAGTCTTCAAATTGTGCGATTTTGAACTTTTGCTAAAACATACATTTCTCGACGTTTTAAGACCTCCTGATTCCAAAAAAATGGGTTTTACGAAGATGTCTGTCTGTCTGTCTGTCTGTATCAAAATTTTGAAATCGGATAACTTGAGTAAAAATTGTCGTATCAACTTTAACTTTGGTATACTTTTTTTTGGTACCAAAATACAGGTCGAGTTCGTTAGCCAGCAATTTTCGTCCAAAATTATCAAAAATAGAATATTTTCAAAATTCAAAAAAAAAAAAATTTTCAAAAAAAAATTTTCTCTAATTTTTTTCTTAAACTACAAGTAAAATCGAACAAATTTTGTTTATAAAAGTTTCCGATATAATGCAACCCCACAAAGCTATGAATTTTTTAAGTTTACATGTGCAAAAAGGGGTACTGAAAGTGGATAAATCCTATACAAAAACTCTATTATTTTAAAAAAAAATGAAAAAACATCCGGTTTTTTCTTCCTGTTTACTTCCATTGATTACAACTAATAAAACTGCATCAAAAAATATTGACTTTTCTAAAAATTTTTGGAAATTTTGAATAAATTCATTTTTACATTCTCATCCTAAATGAGAAAGTCTTCAATTTGTGCGATTTTGAACTTTTGCTAAAACATACATTTCTCGACGTTTTGAGACCTCCTGATTCCAAAAAAATGGGTTTTACGAAGATGTCTGTCTGTCTGTCTGTCTGTATCAAAATTTTGAAATCGGATAACTTGAGTAAAAATTGTCGTATCAACTTTAACTCTGGTATTCTTTTTTTTGGTACCAAAATACAGGACGAGTTCGTTAGCCAGCAATTTTCGTCCAAAATTATCAAAAATAGAATATTTTCAAAATTCAAAAAAAAAAAAATTTTTCAAAAAAAAATTTTCTCTAATTTTTTTCTTAAACTACAAGTAAAATCGAACAAATTTTGTTTATAAAAGTTTCCGATATAATGCAACCCCACAAAGCTATGAATTTTTTAAGTTTACATGTGCAAAAAGGGGTACTGAAAGTGGATAAATCCTATACAAAAACTCTATTATTTTAAAAAATAATGAAAAAACTTCCGGTTTTTTCTTCCTGTTTACTTCCATTGATTACAACTAATAAAACTGCATCAAAAAATATTGACTTTTCTAAAAATTTTTGGAAATTTTGAATAAATTCATTTTTACATTCTCATCCTAAATGAGAAAGTCTTCAATTTGTGCGATTTTGAACTTTTGCTAAAACATACATTTCTCGACGTTTTGAGACCTCCTGATTCCAAAAAAATGGGTTTTACGAAGATGTCTGTCTGTCTGTCTGTCTGTATCAAAATTTTGAAATCGGATAACTTGAGTAAAAATTGTCGTATCAACTTTAACTCTGGTATTCTTTTTTTTGGTACCAAAATACAGGACGAGTTCGTTAGCCAGCAATTTTCGTCCAAAATTATCAAAAATAGAATATTTTCAAAATTCAAAAAAAAAAAAATTTTTCAAAAAAAAATTTTCTCTAATTTTTTTCTTAAACTACAAGTAAAATCGAACAAATTTTGTTTATAAAAGTTTCCGATATAATGCAACCCCACAAAGCTATGAATTTTTTAAGTTTACATGTGCAAAAAGGGGTACTGAAAGTGGATAAATCCTATACAAAAACTCTATTATTTTAAAAAAAAATGAAAAAACTTCCGGTTTTTTCTTCCTGTTTACTTCCATTGATCACAACTAATAAAACTGCATAAAAAAATATTGACTTTTCTAAAAATTTTTGGAAATTTTGAATAAATTCATTTTTACATTCTCATCCTTAATGAGAAAGTCTTCAAATTGTGCGATTTTGAACTTTTGCTAAAACATACATTTCTCGACGTTTTGAGACCTCCTGATTCCAAAAAAATGGGTTTTACGAAGATGTCTGTCTGTCTGTCTGTCTGTATGTCTGTCTGTCTGTATCAAAATTTTGAAATCGGATAACTTGAGTAAAAATTGTCGTATCAACTTTAACTTTAGTATACTTTTTTTTGGTACCAAAATACAGGTCGAGTTCGTTAGCCAGCAATTTTCGTCCAAAATTATCAAAAATAGAATATTTTCAAAATTCAAAAAAAAAAAAAAATTTTCAAAAAAAAATTTTCTCTAATTTTTTTCTTAAACTACAAGTAAAATCGAACAAATTTTGTTTATAAAAGTTTCCGATATAATGCAACCCCACAAAGCTATGAATTTTTTAAGTTTACATGTGCAAAAAGGGGTACTGAAAGTGGATAAATCCTATACAAAAACTCTATTATTTTAAAAAATAATGAAAAAACTTCCGGTTTTTTCTTCCTGTTTACTTCCATTGATCACAACTAATAAAACTGCATCAAAAAATATTGACTTTTCTAAAAATTTTTGGAAATTTTGAATAAATTCATTTTTACATTCTCATCCTAAATGAGAAAGTCTTCAAATTGCGCGATTTTGAACTTTTGCTAAAACATACATTTCTCGACGTTTTAAGACCTCCTGATTCCAAAAAAATGGGTTTTACGAAGATGTCTGTCTGTCTGTCTGTCTGTATCAAAATTTTGAAATCGGATAACTTGAGTAAAAATTGTCGTATCAACTTTAACTTTGGTATACTTTTTTTTGGTACCAAAATACAGGTCGAGTTCGTTAGCCAGCAATTTTCGTCCAAAATTATCAAAAATAGAATATTTTCAAAATTCAAAAAAAAAAAAATTTTCAAAAAAAAATTTTCTCTAATTTTTTTCTTAAACTACAAGTAAAATCGAACAAATTTTGTTTATAAAAGTTTCCGATATAATGCAACCCCACAAAGCTATGAATTTTTTAAGTTTACATGTGCAAAAAGGGGTACTGAAAGTGGATAAATCCTATACAAAAACTCTATTATTTTAAAAAAAAATGAAAAAACATCCGGTTTTTTCTTCCTGTTTACTTCCATTGATTACAACTAATAAAACTGCATCAAAAAATATTGACTTTTCTAAAAATTTTTGGAAATTTTGAATAAATTCATTTTTACATTCTCATCCTAAATGAGAAAGTCTTCAATTTGTGCGATTTTGAACTTTTGCTAAAACATACATTTCTCGACGTTTTGAGACCTCCTGATTCCAAAAAAATGGGTTTTACGAAGATGTCTGTCTGTCTGTCTGTCTGTATCAAAATTTTGAAATCGGATAACTTGAGTAAAAATTGTCGTATCAACTTTAACTCTGGTATTCTTTTTTTTGGTACCAAAATACAGGACGAGTTCGTTAGCCAGCAATTTTCGTCCAAAATTATCAAAAATAGAATATTTTCAAAATTCAAAAAAAAAAAAATTTTTCAAAAAAAAATTTTCTCTAATTTTTTTCTTAAACTACAAGTAAAATCGAACAAATTTTGTTTATAAAAGTTTCCGATATAATGCAACCCCACAAAGCTATGAATTTTTTAAGTTTACATGTGCAAAAAGGGGTACTGAAAGTGGATAAATCCTATACAAAAACTCTATTATTTTAAAAAATAATGAAAAAACTTCCGGTTTTTTCTTCCTGTTTACTTCCATTGATCACAACTAATAAAACTGCATCAAAAAATATTGACTTTTCTAAAAATTTTTGGAAATTTTGAATAAATTCATTTTTACATTCTCATCCTAAATGAGAAAGTCTTCAAATTGTGCGATTTTGAACTTTTGCTAAAACATACATTTCTCGACGTTTTGAGACCTCCTGATTCCAAAAAAATGGGTTTTACGAAGATGTCTGTCTGTCTGTCTGTCTGTCTGTATGTCTGTCTGTCTGTATCAAAATTTTGAAATCGGATAACTTGAGTAAAAATTGTCGTATCAACTTTAACTTTGGTATTCTTTTTTTTGGTACCAAAATACAGGACGAGTTCGTTAGCCAGCAATTTTCGTCCAAAATTATCAAAAATAGAATATTTTCAAAATTCAAAAAAAAAAAAAATTTTCAAAAAAAAATTTTCTCTAATTTTTTTCTTAAACTACAAGTAAAATCGAACAAATTTTGTTTATAAAAGTTTCCGATATAATGCAACCCCACAAAGCTATGAATTTTTTAAGTTTACATGTGCAAAAAGGGGTACTGAAAGTGGATAAATCCTATACAAAAACTCTATTATTTTAAAAAAAAATTAAAAAACTTCCGGTTTTTTCTTCCTGTTTACTTCCATTGATCACAACTAATAAAACTGCATCAAAAAATATTGACTTTTCTAAAAATTTTTGGAAATTTTGAATAAATTCATTTTTACATTCTCATCCTAAATGAGAAAGTCTTCAAATTGTGCGATTTTGAACTTTTGCTAAAACATACATTTCTCGACGTTTTAAGACCTCCTGATTCCAAAAAAATGGGTTTTACGAAGATGTCTGTCTGTCTGTCTGTCTGTATCAAAATTTTGAAATCGGATAACTTGAGTAAAAATTGTCGTATCAACTTTAACTCTGGTATTCTTTTTTTTGGTACCAAAATACAGGACGAGTTCGTTAGCCAGCAATTTTCGTCCAAAATTATCAAAAATAGAATATTTTCAAAATTCAAAAAAAAAAAAATTTTCAAAAAAAAATTTTCTCTAATTTTTTTCTTAAACTACAAGTAAAATCGAACAAATTTTGTTTATAAAAGTTTCCGATATAATGCAACCCCACAAAGCTATGAATTTTTTAAGTTTACATGTGCAAAAAGGGGTACTGAAAGTGGATAAATCCTATACAAAAACTCTATTATTTTAAAAAAAAATGAAAAAACTTTCGGTTTTTTCTTCCTGTTTACTTCCATTGATCACAACTAATAAAACTGCATCAAAAAATATTGACTTTTCTAAAAATTTTTGGAAATTTTGAATAAATTCATTTTTACATTCTCATCCTAAATGAGAAAGTCTTCAAAATGTGCGATTTTGAACTTTTGCTAAAACATACATTTCTCGACGTTTTGAGACCTCCTGATTCCAAAAAAGTGGGTTTTACGAAGATGTCTGTCTGTCTGTCTGTCTGTCTGTATGTCTGTCTGTCTGTATCAAAATTTTGAAATCGGTAACTTGAGTAAAAATTGTCGTATCAACTTTAACTTTGGTATACTTTTTTTTGGTACCAAAATACAGGTCGAGTTCGTTAGCCAGCAATTTTCGTCCAAAATTATCAAAAATAGAATATTTTCAAAATTCAAAAAAAAAAAATTTTCAAAAAAAAATTTTCTCTAATTTTTTTCTTAAACTACAAGTAAAATCGAACAAATTTTGTTTATAAAAGTTTCCGATATAATGCAACCCCACAAAGCTATGAATTTTTTAAGTTTACATGTGCAAAAAGGGGTACTGAAAGTGGATAAATCCTATACAAAAACTCTATTATTTTAAAAAAAAATGAAAAAACTTCCGGTTTTTTCTTCCTGTTTACTTCCATTGATTACAACTAATAAAACTGCATCAAAAAATATTGACTTTTCTAAAAATTTTTGGAAATTTTGAATAAATTCATTTTTACATTCTCATCCTAAATGAGAAAGTCTTCAATTTGTGCGATTTTGAACTTTTGCTAAAACATACATTTCTCGACGTTTTGAGACCTCCTGATTCCAAAAAAATTGGTTTTACGAAGATGTCTGTCTGTCTGTCTGTCTGTATCAAAATTTTGAAATCGGATAACTTGAGTAAAAATTGTCGTATCAACTTCAACTCTGGTATTCTTTTTTTTGGTACCAAAATACAGGACGAGTTCGTTAGCCAGCAATTTTCGTCCAAAATTATCAAAAATAGAATATTTTCAAAATTCAAAAAAAAAAAAATTTTCAAAAAAAAATTTTCTCTAATTTTTTTCTTAAACTACAAGTAAAATCGAACAAATTTTGTTTATAAAAGTTTCCGATATAATGCAACCCCACAAAGCTATGAATTTTTTAAGTTTACATGTGCAAAAAGGGGTACTGAAAGTGGATAAATCCTATACAAAAACTCTATTATTTTAAAAAAAAATGAAAAAACTTCCGGTTTTTTCTTCCTGTTTACTTCCATTGATCACAACTAATAAAACTGCATCAAAAAATATTGACTTTTCTAAAAATTTTTGGAAATTTTGAATAAATTCATTTTTACATTCTCATCCTAAATGAGAAAGTCTTCAAATTGTGCGATTTTGAACTTTTGCTAAAACATACATTTCTCGACGTTTTGAAACCTCCTGATTCCAAAAAAATGGGTTTTACGAAGATGTCTGTCTGTCTGTCTGTCTGTCTGTATGTCTGTCTGTCTGTATCAAAATTTTGAAATCGGATAACTTGAGTAAAAATTGTCGTATCAACTTTAACTTTGGTATACTTTTTTTTGGTACCAAAATACAGGTCGAGTTCGTTAGCCAGCAATTTTCGTCCAAAATTATCAAAAATAGAATATTTTCAAAATTCAAAAAAAAAAAAATTTTCAAAAAAAAATTTTCTCTAATTTTTTTCTTAAACTACAAGTAAAATCGAACAAATTTTGTTTATAAAAGTTTCCGATATAATGCAACCCCACAAAGCTATGAATTTTTTAAGTTTACATGTGCAAAAAGGGGTACTGAAAGTGGATAAATCCTATACAAAAACTCTATTATTTTAAAAAAAAATGAAAAAACTTCCGGTTTTTTCTTCCTGTTTACTTCCATTGATCACAACTAATAAAACTGCATCAAAAAATATTGACTTTTCTAAAAAATTTTGGAAATTTTGAATAAATTCATTTTTACATTCTCATCCTAAATGAGAAAGTCTTCAATTTGTGCGATTTTGAACTTTTGCTAAAACATACATTTCTCGACGTTTTGAGACCTCCTGATTCCAAAAAAATGGGTTTTACGAAGATGTCTGTCTGTCTGTCTGTCTGTATCAAAATTTTGAAATCGGATAACTTGAGTAAAAATTGTCGTATCAAATTTAACTTTGGTATTCTTTTTTTTGGTACCAAAATACAGGACGAGTTCGTTAGCCAGCAATTTTCGTCCAAAATTATCAAAAATAGAATATTTTCAAAATTCAAAAAAAAAAAAAATTTTCAAAAAAAAATTTTCTCTAATTTTTTTCTTAAACTACAAGTAAAATCGAACAAATTTTGTTTATAAAAGTTTCCGATATAATGCAACCCCACAAAGCTATGAATTTTTTAAGTTTACATGTGCAAAAAGGGGTACTGAAAGTGGATAAATCCTATACAAAAACTCTATTATTTTAAAAAAAAATGAAAAAACTTCCGGTTTTTTCTTCCTGTTTACTTCCATTGATCACAACTAATAAAACTGCATCAAAAAATATTGACTTTTCTAAAAATTTTTGGAAATTTTGAATAAATTCATTTTTACATTCTCATCCTAAATGAGAAAGTCTTCAATTTGTGCGATTTTGAACTTTTGCTAAAACATACATTTCTCTACGTTTTGAGACCTCCTGATTCCAAAAAAATGGGTTTTACGAAGATGTCTGTCTGTCTGTCTGTCTGTATCAAAATTTTGAAATCGGATAACTTGAGTAAAAATTGTCGTATCAACTTTAACTTTGGTATTCTTTTTTTTGGTACCAAAATACAGGACGAGTTCGTTAGCCAGCAATTTTCGTCCAAAATTATCAAAAATAGAATATTTTCAAAATTCAAAAAAAAAAAAAATTTTCAAAAAAAAATTTTCTCTAATTTTTTTCTTAAACTACAAGTAAAATCGAACAAATTTTGTTTATAAAAGTTTCCGATATAATGCAACCCCACAAAGCTATGAATTTTTTAAGTTTACATGTGCAAAAAGGGGTACTGAAAGTGGATAAATCCTATACAAAAACTCTATTATTTTAAAAAAAAATGAAAAAACTTCCGGTTTTTTCTTCCTGTTTACTTCCATTGATCACAACTAATAAAACTGCATCAAAAAATATTGACTTTTCTAAAAATTTTTGGAAATTTTGAATAAATTCATTTTTACATTCTCATCCTAAATGAGAAAGTCTTCAAATTGTGCGATTTTGAACTTTTGCTAAAACATACATTTCTCGACGTTTTGAGACCTCCTGATTCCAAAAAAATGGGTTTTACGAAGATGTCTGTCTGTCTGTCTGTCTGTCCGTCTGTATCAAAATTTTGAAATCGGATAACTTGAGTAAAAATTGTCGTATCAAATTTAACTTTGGTATTCTTTTTTTTGGTACCAAAATACAGGACGAGTTCGTTAGCCAGCAATTTTCGTCCAAAATTATCAAAAATAGAATATTTTCAAAATTCAAAAAAAAAAAAAATTTTCAAAAAAAATTTTCTCTAATTTTTTTCTTAAACTACAAGTAAAATCGAACACATTTTGTTTATAAAAGTTTCCGATATAATGCAACCCCACAAAGCTATGAATTTTTTAAGTTTACATGTGCAAAAAGGGGTACTGAAAGTGGATAAATCCTATACAAAAACTCTATTATTTTAAAAAAAAATGAAAAAACTTCCGGTTTTTTCTTCCTGTTTACTTCCATTGATCACAACTAATAAAACTGCATCAAAAAATATTGACTTTTCTAAAAATTTTTGGAAATTTTGAATAAATTCATTTTTACATTCTCATCCTAAATGAGAAAGTCTTCAATTTGTGCGATTTTGAACTTTTGCTAAAACATACATTTCTCTACGTTTTGAGACCTCCTGATTCCAAAAAAATGGGTTTTACGGAGATGTCTGTCTGTCTGTCTGTCTGTATCAAAATTTTGAAATCGGATAACTTGAGTAAAAATTGTCGTATCAACTTTAACTTTGGTATACTTTTTTTTGGTACCAAAATACAGGTCGAGTTCGTTAGCCAGCAATTTTCGTCCAAAATTATCAAAAATAGAATATTTTCAAAATTCAAAAAAAAAAAAATTTTCAAAAAAAAATTTTCTCTAATTTTTTTCTTAAACTACAAGTAAAATCGAACAAATTTTGTTTATAAAAGTTTCCGATATAATGCAACCCCACAAAGCTATGAATTTTTTAAGTTTACATGTGCAAAAAGGGGTACTGAAAGTGGATAAATCCTATACAAAAACTCTATTATTTTAAAAAAAAATGAAAAAACTTCCGGTTTTTTCTTCCTGTTTACTTCCATTGATCACAACTAATAAAACTGCATCAAAAAATATTGACTTTTCTAAAAATTTTTGGAAATTTTGAATAAATTCATTTTTACATTCTCATCCTAAATGAGAAAGTCTTCAATTTGTGCGATTTTGAACTTTTGCTAAAACATACATTTCTCTACGTTTTGAGACCTCCTGATTCCAAAAAAATGGGTTTTACGAAGATGTCTGTCTGTCTGTCTGTCTGTATCAAAATTTTGAAATCGGATAACTTGAGTAAAAATTGTCGTATCAACTTTAACTTTGGTATTCTTTTTTTTGGTACCAAAATACAGGACGAGTTCGTTAGCCAGCAATTTTCGTCCAAAATTATCAAAAATAGAATATTTTCAAAATTCAAAAAAAAAAAAATTTTCAAAAAAAAATTTTCTCTAATTTTTTTCTTAAACTACAAGTAAAATCGAACAAATTTTGTTTATAAAAGTTTCCGATATAATGCAACCCCACAAAGCTATGAATTTTTTAAGTTTACATGTGCAAAAAGGGGTACTGAAAGTGGATAAATCCTATACAAAAACTCTATTATTTTAAAAAAAAATGAAAAAACTTCCGGTTTTTTCTTCCTGTTTACTTCCATTGATCACAACTAATAAAACTGCATCAAAAAATATTGACTTTTCTAAAAATTTTTGGAAATTTTGAATAAATTCATTTTTACATTCTCATCCTAAATGAGAAAGTCTTCAATTTGTGCGATTTTGAACTTTTGCTAAAACATACATTTCTCGACGTTTTGAGACCTCCTGATTCCAAAAAAATGGGTTTTACGAAGATGTCTGTCTGTCTGTCTGTCTGTATCAAAATTTTGAAATCGGATAACTTGAGTAAAAATTGTCGTATCAAATTTAACTTTGGTATTCTTTTTTTTGGTACCAAAATACAGGACGAGTTCGTTAGCCAGCAATTTTCGTCCAAAATTATCAAAAATAGAATATTTTCAAAATTCAAAAAAAAAAAAAATTTTCAAAAAAAAATTTTCTCTAATTTTTTTCTTAAACTACAAGTAAAATCGAACAAATTTTGTTTATAAAAGTTTCCGATATAATGCAACCCCACAAAGCTATGGATTTTTTAAGTTTACATGTGCAAAAAGGGGTACTGAAAGTGGATAAATCCTATACAAAAACTCTATTATTTTAAAAAAAAATGAAAAAACTTCCGGTTTTTTCTTCCTGTTTACTTCCATTGATCACAACTAATAAAACTGCATCAAAAAATATTGACTTTTCTAAAAATTTTTGGAAATTTTGAATAAATTCATTTTTACATTCTCATCCTAAATGAGAAAGTCTTCAATTTGTGCGATTTTGAACTTTTTCTAAAACATACATTTCTCTACGTTTTGAGACCTCCTGATTCCAAAAAAATGGGTTTTACGAAGATGTCTGTCTGTCTGTCTGTCTGTATCAAAATTTTGAAATCGGATAACTTGAGTAAAAATTGTCGTATCAAATTTAACTTTGGTATTCTTTTTTTTGGTACCAAAATACAGGACGAGTTCGTTAGCCAGCAATTTTCGTCCAAAATTATCAAAAATAGAATATTTTCAAAATTCAAAAAAAAAAAAAAATTTTCAAAAAAAAATTTTCTCTAATTTTTTTCTTAAACTACAAGTAAAATCGAACAAATTTTGTTTATAAAAGTTTCCGATATAATGCAACCCCACAAAGCTATGAATTTTTTAAGTTTACATGTGCAAAAAGGGGTACTGAAAGTGGATAAATCCTATACAAAAACTCTATTATTTTAAAAAAAAATGAAAAAACTTCCGGTTTTTTCTTCCTGTTTACTTCCATTGATCACAACTAATAAAACTGCATCAAAAAATATTGACTTTTCTAAAAATTTTTGGAAATTTTGAATAAATTCATTTTTACATTCTCATCCTAAATGAGAAAGTCTTCAATTTGTGCGATTTTGAACTTTTGCTAAAACATACATTTCTCTACGTTTTGAGACCTCCTGATTCCAAAAAAATGGGTTTTACGAAGATGTCTGTCTGTCTGTCTGTCTGTATCAAAATTTTGAAATCGGATAACTTGAGTAAAAATTGTCGTATCAAATTTAACTTTAGTATTCTTTTTTTTGGTACCAAAATACAGGACGAGTTCGTTAGCCAGCAATTTTCGTCCAAAATTATCAAAAATAGAATATTTTCAAAATTCAAAAAAAAAAAAAAAATTTCAAAAAAAAATTTTCTCTAATTTTTTTCTTAAACTACAAGTAAAATCGAACAAATTTTGTTTATAAAAGTTTCCGATATAATGCAACCCCACAAAGCTATGAATTTTTTAAGTTTACATGTGCAAAAAGGGGTACTGAAAGTGGATAAATCCTATACAAAAACTCTATTATTTTAAAAAAAAATGAAAAAACTTCCGGTTTTTTCTTCCTGTTTACTTCCATTGATCACAACTAATAAAACTGCATCAAAAAATATTGACTTTTCTAAAAATTTTTGGAAATTTTTAATAAATTCATTTTTACATTCTCATCCTAAATGAGAAAGTCTTCAATTTGTGCGATTTTGAACTTTTGCTAAAACATACATTTCTCTACGTTTTGAGACCTCCTGATTCCAAAAAAATGGGTTTTACGAAGATGTCTGTCTGTCTGTCTGTCTGTATCAAAATTTTGAAATCGGATAACTTGAGTAAAAATTGTCGTATGAACTTTAACTTTGGTATTCTTTTTTTTGGTACCAAAATACAGGACGAGTTCGTTAGCCAGCAATTTTCGTCCAAAATTATCAAAAATAGAATATTTTCAAAATTCAAAAAAAAAAAAAATTTTCAAAAAAAAATTTTCTCTAATTTTTTTCTTAAACTACAAGTAAAATCGAACAAATTTTGTTTATAAAAATTTCCGATATAATGCAACCCCACAAAGCTATGAATTTCTTAAGTTTACATGTGCAAAAAGGGGTACTGAAAGTGGATAAATCCTATACAAAAACTCTATTATTTTAAAAAAAAATGAAAAAACTTCCGGTTTTTTCTTCCTGTTTACTTCCATTGATCACAACTAATAAAACTGCATCAAAAAATATTGACTTTTCTAAAAATTTTTGGAAATTTTGAATAAATTCATTTTTACATTCTCATCCTAAATGAGAAAGTCTTCAATTTGTGCGATTTTGAACTTTTGCTAAAACATACATTTCTCTACGTTTTGAGACCTCCTGATTCCAAAAAAATGGGTTTTACGAAGATGTCTGTCTGTCTGTCTGTCTGTATCAAAATTTTGAAATCGGATAACTTGAGTAAAAATTGTCGTATCAACTTTAACTTTGGTATTTTTTTTTTTTGGTACCAAAATACAGGACGAGTTCGTTAGCCAGCAATTTTCGTCCAAAATTATCAAAAATAGAATATTTTCAAAATTCAAAAAAAAAAAAAATTTTCAAAAAAAAATTTTCTCTAATTTTTTTCTTAAACTACAAGTAAAATCGAACAAATTTTGTTTATAAAAGTTTCCGATATAATGCAACCCCACAAAGCTATGAATTTTTTAAGTTTACATGTGCAAAAAGGGGTACTGAAAGTGGATAAATCCTATACAAAAACTCTATTATTTTAAAAAAAAATGAAAAAACTTCCGGTTTTTTCTTCCTGTTTACTTCCATTGATCACAACTAATAAAACTGCATCAAAAAATATTGACTTTTCTAAAAATTTTTGGAAATTTTGAATAAATTCATTTTTACATTCTCATCCTAAATGAGAAAGTCTTCAATTTGTGCGATTTTGAACTTTTGCTAAAACATACATTTCTCGACGTTTTGAGACCTCCTGATTCCAAAAAAATGGGTTTTACGAAGATGTCTGTCTGTCTGTCTGTCTGTATCAAAATTTTGAAATCGGATAACTTGAGTAAAAATTGTCGTATCAAATTTAACTTTAGTATTCTTTTTTTTGGTACCAAAATACAGGACGAGTTCGTTAGCCAGCAATTTTCGTCCAAAATTATCAAAAATAGAATATTTTCAAAATTCAAAAAAAAAAAAAAAATTTCAAAAAAAAATTTTCTCTAATTTTTTTCTTAAACTACAAGTAAAATCGAACAAATTTTGTTTATAAAAGTTTCCGATATAATGCAACCCCACAAAGCTATGAATTTTTTAAGTTTACATGTGCAAAAAGGGGTACTGAAAGTGGATAAATCCTATACAAAAACTCTATTATTTTAAAAAAAAATTAAAAAACTTCCGGTTTTTTCTTCCTGTTTACTTCCATTGATCACAACTAATAAAACTGCATCAAAAAATATTGACTTTTCTAAAAATTTTTGGAAATTTTGAATAAATTCATTTTTACATTCTCATCCTAAATGAGAAAGTCTTCAATTTGTGCGATTTTGAACTTTTGCTAAAACATACATTTCTCTACGTTTTGAGACCTCCTGATTCCAAAAAAATGGGTTTTACGAAGATGTCTGTCTGTCTGTCTGTCTGTATCAAAATTTTGAAATCGGATAACTTGAGTAAAAATTGTCGTATCAACTTTAACTTTGGTATTCTTTTTTTTGGTACCAAAATACAGGACGAGTTCGTTAGCCAGCAATTTTCGTCCAAAATTATCAAAAATAGAATATTTTCAAAATTCAAAAAAAAAAAAATTTTCAAAAAAAAATTTTCTCTAATTTTTTTCTTAAACTACAAGCAAAATCGAACAAATTTTGTTTATAAAAATTTCCGATATAATGCAACCCCACAAAGCTATGAATTTCTTAAGTTTACATGTGCAAAAAGGGGTACTGAAAGTGGATAAATCCTATACAAAAACTCTATTATTTTAAAAAAAAATGAAAAAACTTCCGGTTTTTTCTTCCTGTTTACTTCCATTGATCACAACTAATAAAACTGCATCAAAAAATATTGACTTTTCTAAAAATTTTTGGAAATTTTGAATAAATTCATTTTTACATTCTCATCCTAAATGAGAAAGTCTTCAAATTGTGCGATTTTGAACTTTTGCTAAAACATACATTTCTCGACGTTTTGAGACCTCCTGATTCCAAAAAAATTGGTTTTACGAAGATGTCTGTCTGTCTGTCTGTCTGTCTGTCTGTCTGTCTGTCTGTCTGTCTGTATGTCTGTCTGTCTGTATCAAAATTTTGAAATCGGATAACTTGAGTAAAAATTGTCGTATCAACTTTAACTTTGGTATACTTTTTTTTGGTACCAAAATACAGGTCGAGTTCGTTAGCCAGCAATTTTCGTCCAAAATTATCAAAAATAGAATATTTTCAAAATTCAAAAAAAAAAAAAATTTTCAAAAAAAAATTTTCTTAATTTTTTTCTTAAACTACAAGTAAAATCGAACAAATTTTGTTTATAAAAGTCTCCGATATAATGCAACCCCACAAAGCTATGAATTTTTTAAGTTTACATGTGCAAAAAGGGGTACTGAAAGTGGATAAATCCTATACAAAAACTCTATTATTTTAAAAAAAAATGAAAAAACTTCCGGTTTTTTCTTCCTGTTTACTTCCATTGATCACAACTAATAAAACTGCATCAAAAAATATTGACTTTTCTAAAAATTTTTGGAAATTTTGAATAAATTCATTTTTACATTCTCATCCTAAATGAGAAAGTCTTCAATTTGTGCGATTTTGAACTTTTGCTAAAACATACATTTCTCGACGTTTTGAGACCTCCTGATTCCAAAAAAATGGGTTTTACGAAGATGTCTGTCTGTCTGTCTGTCTGTATCAAAATTTTGAAATCGGATAACTTGAGTAAAAATTGTCGTATCAAATTTAACTTTGGTAATCTTTTTTTTGGTACCAAAATACAGGACGAGTTCGTTAGCCAGCAATTTTCGTCCAAAATTATCAAAAATAGAATATTTTCAAAATTCAAAAAAAAAAAAAATTTTCAAAAAAAAATTTTCTCTAATTTTTTTCTTAAACTACAAGTAAAATCGAACAAATTTTGTTTATAAAAGTTTCCGATATAATGCAACCCCACAAAGCTATGAATTTTTTAAGTTTACATGTGCAAAAAGGGGTACTGAAAGTGGATAAATCCTATACAAAAACTCTATTATTTTAAAAAAAATGAAATAACTTCCGGTTTTTTCTTCCTGTTTACTTCCATTGATCACAACTAATAAAACTGCATCAAAAAATATTGACTTTTCTAAAAATTTTTGGAAATTTTGAATAAATTCATTTTTACATTCTCATCCTAAATGAGAAAGTCTTCAATTTGTGCGATTTTGAACTTTTTCTAAAACATACATTTCTCTACGTTTTGAGACCTCCTGATTCCAAAAAAATGGGTTTTACGAAGATGTCTGTCTGTCTGTCTGTCTGTATCAAAATTTTGAAATCGGATAACTTGAGTAAAAATTGTCGTATCAACTTTAACTTTGGTATTCTTTTTTTTGGTACCAAAATACAGGACGAGTTCGTTAGCCAGCAATTTTCGTCCAAAATTATCAAAAATAGAATATTTTCAAAATTCAAAAAAAAAAAAAATTTTCAAAAAAAAATTTTCTCTAATTTTTTTCTTAAACTACAAGTAAAATCGAACAAATTTTGTTTATAAAAGTTTCCGATATAATGCAACCCCACAAAGCTATGAATTTTTTAAGTTTACATGTGCAAAAAGGGGTACTGAAAGTGGATAAATCCTATACAAAAACTCTATTATTTTAAAAAAAAATGAAAAAACTTCCGGTTTTTTCTTCCTGTTTACTTCCATTGATCACAACTAATAAAACTGCATCAAAAAATATTGACTTTTCTAAAAATTTTTGGAAATTTTGAATAAATTCATTTTTACATTCTCATCCTAAATGAGAAAGTCTTCAATTTGTGCGATTTTGAACTTTTTCTAAAACATAGATTTCTCTACGTTTTGAGACCTCCTGATTCCAAAAAAATGGGTTTTACGAAGATGTCTGTCTGTCTGTCTGTCTGTATCAAAATTTTGAAATCGGATAACTTGAGTAAAACTTGTCGTATCAACTTTAACTTTGGTATTCTTTTTTTTGGTACCAAAATACAGGACGAGTTCGTTAGCCAGCAATTTTCGTCCAAAATTATCAAAAATAGAATATTTTCAAAATTCAAAAAAAAAAAAAATTTTCAAAAAAAAATTTTCTCTAATTTTTTTCTTAAACTACAAGTAAAATCGAACAAATTTTGTTTATAAAAGTTTCCGATATAATGCAACCCCACAAAGCTATGAATTTTTTAAGTTTACATGTGCAAAAAGGGGTACTGAAAGTGGATAAATCCTATACAAAAACTCTATTATTTTAAAAAAAAATGAAAAAACTTCCGGTTTTTTCTTCCTGTTTACTTCCATTGATCACAACTAATAAAACTGCATCAAAAAATATTGACTTTTCTAAAAATTTTTGGAAATTTTGAATAAATTCATTTTTTCATTCTCATCCTAAATGAGAAAGTCTTCAATTTGTGCGATTTTGAACTTTTTCTAAAACATACATTTCTCTACGTTTTGAGACCTCCTGATTCCAAAAAAATGGGTTTTACGAAGATGTCTGTCTGTCTGTCTGTCTGTATCAAAATTTTGAAATCGGATAACTTGAGTAAAAATTGTCGTATCAACTTTAACTTTGGTATTCTTTTTTTTGGTACCAAAATACAGGACGAGTTCGTTAGCCAGCAATTTTCGTCCAAAATTATCAAAAATAGAATATTTTCAAAATTCAAAAAAAAAAAAAATTTTCAAAAAAAAATTTTCTCTAATTTTTTTCTTAAACTACAAGTAAAATCGAACAAATTTTGTTTATAAAAGTTTCCGATATAATGCAACCCCACAAAGCTATGAATTTTTTAAGTTTACATGTGCAAAAAGGGGTACTGAAAGTGGATAAATCCTATACAAAAACTCTATTATTTTAAAAAAAAATGAAAAAACTTCCGGTTTTTTCTTCCTGTTTACTTCCATTGATCACAACTAATAAAACTGCATCAAAAAATATTGACTTTTCTAAAAATTTTTGGAAATTTTGAATAAATTCATTTTTACATTCTCATCCTAAATGAGAAAGTCTTCAATTTGTGCGATTTTGAACTTTTTCTAAAACATAGATTTCTCTACGTTTTGAGACCTCCTGATTCCAAAAAAATGGGTTTTACGAAGATGTCTGTCTGTCTGTCTGTCTGTATCAAAATTTTGAAATCGGATAACTTGAGTAAAAATTGTCGTATCAACTTTAACTTTGGTATTCTTTTTTTTGGTACCAAAATACAGGACGAGTTCGTTAGCCAGCAATTTTCGTCCAAAATTATCAAAAATAGAATATTTTCAAAATTCAAAAAAAAAAAAAATTTTCAAAAAAAAATTTTCTCTAATTTTTTTCTTAAACTACAAGTAAAATCGAACAAATTTTGTTTATAAAAGTTTCCGATGTAATGCAACCCCACAAAGCTATGAATTTTTTAAGTTTACATGTGCAAAAAGGGGTACTGAAAGTGGATAAATCCTATACAAAAACTCTATTATTTTAAAAAAAAATGAAAAAACTTCCGGTTTTTTCTTCCTGTTTACTTCCATTGATCACAACTAATAAAACTGCATCAAAAAATATTGACTTTTCTAAAAATTTTTGGAAATTTTGAATAAATTCATTTTTTCATTCTCATCCTAAATGAGAAAGTCTTCAATTTGTGCGATTTTGAACTTTTTCTAAAACATACATTTCTCTACGTTTTGAGACCTCCTGATTCCAAAAAAATGGGTTTTACGAAGATGTCTGTCTGTCTGTCTGTCTGTATCAAAATTTTGAAATCGGATAACTTGAGTAAAAATTGTCGTATCAACTTTAACTTTGGTATTCTTTTTTTTGGTACCAAAATACAGGACGAGTTCGTTAGCCAGCAATTTTCGTCCAAAATTATCAAAAATAGAATATTTTCAAAATTCAAAAAAAAAAAAAATTTTCAAAAAAAAATTTTCTCTAATTTTTTTCTTAAACTACAAGTAAAATCGAACAAATTTTGTTTATAAAAGTTTCCGATATAATGCAACCCCACAAAGCTATGAATTTTTTAAGTTTACATGTGCAAAAAGGGGTACTGAAAGTGGATAAATCCTATACAAAAACTCTATTATTTTAAAAAAAAATGAAATAACTTCCGGTTTTTTCTTCCTGTTTACTTCCATTGATCACAACTAATAAAACTGCATCAAAAAATATTGACTTTTCTAAAAATTTTTGGAAATTTTGAATAAATTCATTTTTACATTCTCATCCTAAATGAGAAAGTCTTCAATTTGTGCGATTTTGAACTTTTGCTAAAACATACATTTCTCGACGTTTTGAGACCTCCTGATTCCAAAAAAATGGGTTTTACGAAGATGTCTGTCTGTCTGTCTGTCTGTATCAAAATTTTGAAATCGGATAACTTGAGTAAAAATTGTCGTATCAACTTTAACTTTGGTATTCTTTTTTTTGGTACCAAAATACAGGACGAGTTCGTTAGCCAGCAATTTTCGTCCAAAATTATCAAAAATAGAATATTTTCAAAATTCAAAAAAAAAAAAAATTTTCAAAAAAAAATTTTCTCTAATTTTTTTCTTAAACTACAAGTAAAATCGAACAAATTTTGTTTATAAAAGTTTCCGATATAATGCAACCCCACAAAGCTATGAATTTTTTAAGTTTACATGTGCAAAAAGGGGTACTGAAAGTGGATAAATCCTATACAAAAACTCTATTATTTTAAAAAAAAATGAAAAAACTTCCGGTTTTTTCTTCCTGTTTACTTCCATTGATCACAACTAATAAAACTGCATCAAAAAATATTGACTTTTCTAAAAATTTTTGGAAATTTTGAATAAATTCATTTTTACATTCTCATCCTAAATGAGAAAGTCTTCAATTTGTGCGATTTTGAACTTTTTCTAAAACATACATTTCTCTACGTTTTGAGACCTCCTGATTCCAAAAAAATGGGTTTTACGAAGATGTCTGTCTGTCTGTCTGTCTGTATCAAAATTTTGAAATCGGATAACTTGAGTAAAAATTGTCGTATCAACTTTAACTTTGGTATTCTTTTTTTTGGTACCAAAATACAGGACGAGTTCGTTAGCCAGCAATTTTCGTCCAAAATTATCAAAAATAGAATATTTTCAAAATTCAAAAAAAAAAAAAATTTTCAAAAAAAAATTTTCTCTAATTTTTTTCTTAAACTACAAGTAAAATCGAACAAATTTTGTTTATAAAAGTTTCCGATATAATGCAACCCCACAAAGCTATGAATTTTTTAAGTTTACATGTGCAAAAAGGGGTACTGAAAGTGGATAAATCCCATACAAAAACTCTATTATTTTAAAAAAAAATGAAATAACTTCCGGTTTTTTCTTCCTGTTTACTTCCATTGATCACAACTAATAAAACTGCATCAAAAAATATTGACTTTTCTAAAAATTTTTGGAAATTTTGAATAAATTCATTTTTACATTCTCATCCTAAATGAGAAAGTCTTCAATTTGTGCGATTTTGAACTTTTGCTAAAACATACATTTCTCGACGTTTTGAGACCTCCTGATTCCAAAAAAATGGGTTTTACGAAGATGTCTGTCTGTCTGTCTGTCTGTATCAAAATTTTGAAATCGGATAACTTGAGTAAAAATTGTCGTATCAACTTTAACTTTGGTATTCTTTTTTTTGGTACCAAAATACAGGACGAGTTCGTTAGCCAGCAATTTTCGTCCAAAATTATCAAAAATAGAATATTTTCAAAATTCAAAAAAAAAAAAAATTTTCAAAAAAAAATGTTCTCTAATTTTTTTCTTAAACTACAAGTAAAATCGAACAAATTTTGTTTATAAAAGTTTCCGATATAATGCAACCCCACAAAGCTATGAATTTTTTAAGTTTACATGTGCAAAAAGGGGTACTGAAAGTGGATAAATCCTATACAAAAACTCTATTATTTTAAAAAAAAATGAAAAAACTTCCGGTTTTTTCTTCCTGTTTACTTCCATTGATCACAACTAATAAAACTGCATCAAAAAATATTGACTTTTCTAAAAATTTTTGGAAATTTTGAATAAATTCATTTTTACATTCTCATCCTAAATGAGAAAGTCTTCAATTTGTGCGATTTTGAACTTTTTCTAAAACATACATTTCTCTACGTTTTGAGACCTCCTGATTCCAAAAAAATGGGTTTTACGAAGATGTCTGTCTGTCTGTCTGTCTGTATCAAAATTTTGAAATCGGATAACTTGAGTAAAAATTGTCGTATCAACTTTAACTTTGGTATTCTTTTTTTTGGTACCAAAATACAGGACGAGTTCGTTAGCCAGCAATTTTCGTCCAAAATTATCAAAAATAGAATATTTTCAAAATTCAAAAAAAAAAAAAATTTTCAAAAAAAAATTTTCTCTAATTTTTTTCTTAAACTACAAGTAAAATCGAACAAATTTTGTTTATAAAAGTTTCCGATATAATGCAACCCCACAAAGCTATGAATTTTTTAAGTTTACATGTGCAAAAAGGGGTACTGAAAGTGGATAAATCCTATACAAAAACTCTATTATTTTAAAAAAAAATGAAATAACTTCCGGTTTTTTCTTCCTGTTTACTTCCATTGATCACAACTAATAAAACTGCATCAAAAAATATTGACTTTTCTAAAAATTTTTGGAAATTTTGAATAAATTCATTTTTACATTCTCATCCTAAATGAGAAAGTCTTCAATTTGTGCGATTTTGAACTTTTGCTAAAACATACATTTCTCGACGTTTTGAGACCTCCTGATTCCAAAAAAATGGGTTTTACGAAGATGTCTGTCTGTCTGTCTGTCTGTATCAAAATTTTGAAATCGGATAACTTGAGTAAAAATTGTCGTATCAACTTTAACTTTGGTATTCTTTTTTTTGGTACCAAAATACAGGACGAGTTCGTTAGCCAGCAATTTTCGTCCAAAATTATCAAAAATAGAATATTTTCAAAATTCAAAAAAAAAAAAAATTTTCAAAAAAAAATTTTCTCTAATTTTTTTCTTAAACTACAAGTAAAATCGAACAAATTTTGTTTATAAAAGTTTCCGATATAATGCAACCCCACAAAGCTATGAATTTTTTAAGTTTACATGTGCAAAAAGGGGTACTGAAAGTGGATAAATCCTATACAAAAACTCTATTATTTTAAAAAAAAATGAAAAAACTTCCGGTTTTTTCTTCCTGTTTACTTCCATTGATCACAACTAATAAAACTGCATCAAAAAATATTGACTTTTCTAAAAATTTTTGGAAATTTTGAATAAATTCATTTTTACATTCTCATCCTAAATGAGAAAGTCTTCAATTTGTGCGATTTTGAACTTTTGCTAAAACATACATTTCTCTGCGTTTTGAGACCTCCTGATTCCAAAAAAATGGGTTTTACGAAGATGTCTGTCTGTCTGTCTGTCTGTATCAAAATTTTGAAATCGGATAACTTGAGTAAAAATTGTCGTATCAACTTTAACTTTGGTATTTTTTTTTTTTGGTACCAAAATACAGGACGAGTTCGTTAGCCAGCAATTTTCGTCCAAAATTATCAAAAATAGAATATTTTCAAAATTCAAAAAAAAAAAAAATTTTCAAAAAAAAATTTTCTCTAATTTTTTTCTTAAACTACAAGTAAAATCGAACAAATTTTGTTTATAAAAGTTTCCGATATAATGCAACCCCACAAAGCTATGAATTTTTTAAGTTTACATGTGCAAAAAGGGGTACTGAAAGTGGATAAATCCTATACAAAAACTCTATTATTTTAAAAAAAAATGAAAAAACTTCCGGTTTTTTCTTCCTGTTTACTTCCATTGATCACAACTAATAAAACTGCATCAAAAAATATTGACTTTTCTAAAAATTTTTGGAAATTTTGAATAAATTCATTTTTACATTCTCATCCTAAATGAGAAAGTCTTCAATTTGTGCGATTTTGAACTTTTGCTAAAACATACATTTCTCTACGTTTTGAGACCTCCTGATTCCAAAAAAATGGGTTTTACGGAGATGTCTGTCTGTCTGTCTGTCTGTATCAAAATTTTGAAATCGGATAACTTGAGTAAAAATTGTCGTATCAACTTTAACTTTGGTATTCTTTTTTTTGGTACCAAAATACAGGACGAGTTCGTTAGCCAGCAATTTTCGTCCAAAATTATCAAAAATAGAATATTTTCAAAATTCAAAAAAAAAAAAAATTTTCAAAAAAAAATTTTCTCTAGTTTTTTTCTTAAACTACAAGTAAAATTGAACAAATTTTGTTTATAAAAGTTTCCGATATAATGCAACCCCACAAAGCTATGAATTTTTTAAGTTTACATGTGCAAAAAGGGGTACTGAAAGTGGATAAATCCTATACAAAAACTCTATTATTTTAAAAAAAAATGAAAAAACTTCCGGTTTTTTCTTCCTGTTTACTTCCATTGATCACAACTAATAAAACTGCATCAAAAAATATTGACTTTTCTAAAAATTTTTGGAAATTTTGAATAAATTCATTTTTACATTCTCATCCTAAATGAGAAAGTCTTCAATTTGTGCGATTTTGAACTTTTGCTAAAACATACATTTCTCTACGTTTTGAGACCTCCTGATTCCAAAAAAATGGGTTTTACGAAGATGTCTGTCTGTCTGTCTGTCTGTATCAAAATTTTGAAATCGGATAACTTGAGTAAAAATTGTCGTATCAACTTTAACTTTGGTATTCTTTTTTTTGGTACCAAAATACAGGACGAGTTCGTTAGCCAGCAATTTTCGTCCAAAATTATCAAAAATAGAATATTTTCAAAATTCAAAAAAAAAAAAAATTTTCAAAAAAAAATTTTCTCTAATTTTTTTCTTAAACTACAAGTAAAATCGAACAAATTTTGTTTATAAAAATTTCCGATATAATGCAACCCCACAAAGCTATGAATTTCTTAAGTTTACATGTGCAAAAAGGGGTACTGAAAGTGGATAAATCCTATACAAAAACTCTATTATTTTAAAAAAAAATGAAAAAACTTCCGGTTTTTTCTTCCTGTTTACTTCCATTGATCACAACTAATAAAACTGCATCAAAAAATATTGACTTTTCTAAAAATTTTTGGAAATTTTGAATAAATTCATTTTTACATTCTCATCCTAAATGAGAAAGTCTTCAAATTGTGCGATTTTGAACTTTTGCTAAAACATACATTTCTCGACGTTTTGAGACCTCCTGATTCCAAAAAAATGGGTTTTACGAAGATGTCTGTCTGTCTGTCTGTCTGTCTGTCTGTCTGTCTGTCTGTCTGTCTGTATGTCTGTCTGTCTGTATCAAAATTTTGAAATCGGATAACTTGAGTAAAAATTGTCGTATCAACTTTAACTTTGGTATACTTTTTTTTGGTACCAAAATACAGGTCGAGTTCGTTAGCCAGCAATTTTCGTCCAAAATTATCAAAAATAGAATATTTTCAAAATTCAAAAAAAAAAAAAATTTTCAAAAAAAAATTTTCTTAATTTTTTTCTTAAACTACAAGTAAAATCGAACAAATTTTGTTTATAAAAGTCTCCGATATAATGCAACCCCACAAAGCTATGAATTTTTTAAGTTTACATGTGCAAAAAGGGGTACTGAAAGTGGATAAATCCTATACAAAAACTCTATTATTTTAAAAAAAAATGAAAAAACTTCCGGTTTTTTCTTCCTGTTTACTTCCATTGATCACAACTAATAAAACTGCATCAAAAAATATTGACTTTTCTAAAAATTTTTGGAAATTTTGAATAAATTCATTTTTACATTCTCATCCTAAATGAGAAAGTCTTCAATTTGTGCGATTTTGAACTTTTGCTAAAACATACATTTCTCGACGTTTTGAGACCTCCTGATTCCAAAAAAATGGGTTTTACGAAGATGTCTGTCTGTCTGTCTGTCTGTATCAAAATTTTGAAATCGGATAACTTGAGTAAAAATTGTCGTATCAAATTTAACTTTGGTATTCTTTTTTTTGGTACCAAAATACAGGACGAGTTCGTTAGCCAGCAATTTTCGTCCAAAATTATCAAAAATAGAATATTTTCAAAATTCAAAAAAAAAAAAAATTTTCAAAAAAAAATTTTCTCTAATTTTTTTCTTAAACTACAAGTAAAATCGAACAAATTTTGTTTATAAAAGTTTCCGATATAATGCAACCCCACAAAGCTATGAATTTTTTAAGTTTACATGTGCAAAAAGGGGTACTGAAAGTGGATAAATCCTATACAAAAACTCTATTATTTTAAAAAAAAATGAAATAACTTCCGGTTTTTTCTTCCTGTTTACTTCCATTGATCACAACTAATAAAACTGCATCAAAAAATATTGACTTTTCTAAAAATTTTTGGAAATTTTGAATAAATTCATTTTTACATTCTCATCCTAAATGAGAAAGTCTTCAATTTGTGCGATTTTGAACTTTTTCTAAAACATACATTTCTCTACGTTTTGAGACCTCCTGATTCCAAAAAAATGGGTTTTACGAAGATGTCTGTCTGTCTGTCTGTCTGTATCAAAATTTTGAAATCGGATAACTTGAGTAAAAATTGTCGTATCAACTTTAACTTTGGTATTCTTTTTTTTGGTACCAAAATACAGGACGAGTTCGTTAGCCAGCAATTTTCGTCCAAAATTATCAAAAATAGAATATTTTCAAAATTCAAAAAAAAAAAAAATTTTCAAAAAAAAATTTTCTCTAATTTTTTTCTTAAACTACAAGTAAAATCGAACAAATTTTGTTTATAAAAGTTTCCGATATAATGCAACCCCACAAAGCTATGAATTTTTTAAGTTTACATGTGCAAAAAGGGGTACTGAAAGTGGATAAATCCTATACAAAAACTCTATTATTTTAAAAAAAAATGAAAAAACTTCCGGTTTTTTCTTCCTGTTTACTTCCATTGATCACAACTAATAAAACTGCATCAAAAAATATTGACTTTTCTAAAAATTTTTGGAAATTTTGAATAAATTCATTTTTACATTCTCATCCTAAATGAGAAAGTCTTCAATTTGTGCGATTTTGAACTTTTTCTAAAACATAGATTTCTCTACGTTTTGAGACCTCCTGATTCCAAAAAAATGGGTTTTACGAAGATGTCTGTCTGTCTGTCTGTCTGTATCAAAATTTTGAAATCGGATAACTTGAGTAAAAATTGTCGTATCAACTTTAACTTTGGTATTCTTTTTTTTGGTACCAAAATACAGGACGAGTTCGTTAGCCAGCAATTTTCGTCCAAAATTATCAAAAATAGAATATTTTCAAAATTCAAAAAAAAAAAAAATTTTCAAAAAAAAATTTTCTCTAATTTTTTTCTTAAACTACAAGTAAAATCGAACAAATTTTGTTTATAAAAGTTTCCGATATAATGCAACCCCACAAAGCTATGAATTTTTTAAGTTTACATGTGCAAAAAGGGGTACTGAAAGTGGATAAATCCTATACAAAAACTCTATTATTTTAAAAAAAAATGAAAAAACTTCCGGTTTTTTCTTCCTGTTTACTTCCATTGATCACAACTAATAAAACTGCATCAAAAAATATTGACTTTTCTAAAAATTTTTGGAAATTTTGAATAAATTCATTTTTTCATTCTCATCCTAAATGAGAAAGTCTTCAATTTGTGCGATTTTGAACTTTTTCTAAAACATACATTTCTCTACGTTTTGAGACCTCCTGATTCCAAAAAAATGGGTTTTACGAAGATGTCTGTCTGTCTGTCTGTCTGTATCAAAATTTTGAAATCGGATAACTTGAGTAAAAATTGTCGTATCAACTTTAACTTTGGTATTCTTTTTTTTGGTACCAAAATACAGGACGAGTTCGTTAGCCAGCAATTTTCGTCCAAAATTATCAAAAATAGAATATTTTCAAAATTCAAAAAAAAAAAAAATTTTCAAAAAAAAATTTTCTCTAATTTTTTTCTTAAACTACAAGTAAAATCGAACAAATTTTGTTTATAAAAGTTTCCGATATAATGCAACCCCACAAAGCTATGAATTTTTTAAGTTTACATGTGCAAAAAGGGGTACTGAAAGTGGATAAATCCTATACAAAAACTCTATTATTTTAAAAAAAAATGAAAAAACTTCCGGTTTTTTCTTCCTGTTTACTTCCATTGATCACAACTAATAAAACTGCATCAAAAAATATTTACTTTTCTAAAAATTTTTGGAAATTTTGAATAAATTCATTTTTACATTCTCATCCTAAATGAGAAAGTCTTCAATTTGTGCGATTTTGAACTTTTGCTAAAACATACATTTCTCGACGTTTTGAGACCTCCTGATTCCAAAAAAATGGGTTTTACGAAGATGTCTGTCTGTCTGTCTGTCTGTATCAAAATTTTGAAATCGGATAACTTGAGTAAAAATTGTCGTATCAACTTTAACTTTAATATTCTTTTTTTTGGTACCAAAATACAGGACGAGTTCGTTAGCCAGCAATTTTCGTCCAAAATTATCAAAAATAGAATATTTTCAAAATTCAAAAAAAAAAAAAATTTTCAAAAAAAAATTTTCTCTAATTTTTTTCTTAAACTACAAGTAAAATCGAACAAATTTTGTTTATAAAAGTTTCCGATATAATGCAACCCCACAAAGCTATGAATTTTTTAAGTTTACATGTGCAAAAAGGGGTACTGAAAGTGGATAAATCCTATACAAAAACTCTATTATTTTAAAAAAAAATGAAAAAACTTCCGGTTTTTTCTTCCTGTTTACTTCCATTGATCACAACTAATAAAACTGCATCAAAAAATATTGACTTTTCTAAAAATTTTTGGAAATTTTGAATAAATTCATTTTTACATTCTCATCCTAAATGAGAAAGTCTTCAATTTGTGCGATTTTGAACTTTTTCTAAAACATACATTTCTCTACGTTTTGAGACCTCCTGATTCCAAAAAAATGGGTTTTACGAAGATGTCTGTCTGTCTGTCTGTCTGTATCAAAATTTTGAAATCGGATAACTTGAGTAAAAATTGTCGTATCAACTTTAACTTTGGTATTCTTTTTTTTGGTACCAAAATACAGGACGAGTTCGTTAGCCAGCAATTTTCGTCCAAAATTATCAAAAATAGAATATTTTCAAAATTCAAAAAAAAAAAAAATTTTCAAAAAAAAATTTTCTCTAATTTTTTTCTTAAACTACAAGTAAAATCGAACAAATTTTGTTTATAAAAGTTTCCGATATAATGCAACCCCACAAAGCTATGAATTTTTTAAGTTTACATGTGCAAAAAGGGGTACTGAAAGTGGATAAATCCTATACAAAAACTCTATTATTTTAAAAAAAAATGAAAAAACTTCCGGTTTTTTCTTCCTGTTTACTTCCATTGATCACAACTAATAAAACTGCATCAAAAAATATTGACTTTTCTAAAAATTTTTGGAAATTTTGAATAAATTCATTTTTACATTCTCATCCTAAATGAGAAAGTCTTCAATTTGTGCGATTTTGAACTTTTGCTAAAACATACATTTCTCGACGTTTTGAGACCTCCTGATTCCAAAAAAATGGGTTTTACGAAGATGTCTGTCTGTCTGTCTGTCTGTATCAAAATTTTGAAATCGGATAACTTGAGTAAAAATTGTCGTATCAACTTTAACTTTGGTATTCTTTTTTTTGGTACCAAAATACAGGACGAGTTCGTTAGCCAGCAATTTTCGTCCAAAATTATCAAAAATAGAATATTTTCAAAATTCAAAAAAAAAAAAAATTTTCAAAAAAAAATTTTCTCTAATTTTTTTCTTAAACTACAAGTAAAATCGAACAAATTTTGTTTATAAAAGTTTCCGATATAATGCAACCCCACAAAGCTATGAATTTTTTAAGTTTACATGTGCAAAAAGGGGTACTGAAAGTGGATAAATCCTATACAAAAACTCTATTATTTTAAAAAAAAATGAAAAAACTTCCGGTTTTTTCTTCCTGTTTACTTCCATTGATCACAACTAATAAAACTGCATCAAAAAATATTTACTTTTCTAAAAATTTTTGGAAATTTTGAATAAATTCATTTTTACATTCTCATCCTAAATGAGAAAGTCTTCAATTTGTGCGATTTTGAACTTTTTCTAAAACATACATTTCTCTACGTTTTGAGACCTCCTGATTCCAAAAAAATGGGTTTTACGAAGATGTCTGTCTGTCTGTCTGTCTGTATCAAAATTTTGAAATCGGATAACTTGAGTAAAAATTGTCGTATCAACTTTAACTTTGGTATTCTTTTTTTTGGTACCAAAATACAGGACGAGTTCGTTAGCCAGCAATTTTCGTCCAAAATTATCAAAAATAGAATATTTTCAAAATTCAAAAAAAAAAAAAATTTTCAAAAAAAAATTTTCTCTAATTTTTTTCTTAAACTACAAGTAAAATCGAACAAATTTTGTTTATAAAAGTTTCCGATATAATGCAACCCCACAAAGCTATGAATTTTTTAAGTTTACATGTGCAAAAAGGGGTACTGAAAGTGGATAAATCCTATACAAAAACTCTATTATTTTAAAAAAAAATGAAAAAACTTCCGGTTTTTTCTTCCTGTTTACTTCCATTGATCACAACTAATAAAACTGCATCAAAAAATATTGACTTTTCTAAAAATTTTTGGAAATTTTGAATAAATTCATTTTTACATTCTCATCCTAAATGAGAAAGTCTTCAATTTGTGCGATTTTGAACTTTTGCTAAAACATACATTTCTCGACGTTTTGAGACCTCCTGATTCCAAAAAAATGGGTTTTACGAAGATGTCTGTCTGTCTGTCTGTCTGTATCAAAATTTTGAAATCGGATAACTTGAGTAAAAATTGTCGTATCAACTTTAACTTTGGTATTCTTTTTTTTGGTACCAAAATACAGGACGAGTTCGTTAGCCAGCAATTTTCGTCCAAAATTATCAAAAATAGAATATTTTCAAAATTCAAAAAAAAAAAAAATTTTCAAAAAAAAATTTTCTCTAATTTTTTTCTTAAACTACAAGTAAAATCGAACAAATTTTGTTTATAAAAGTTTCCGATATAATGCAACCCCACAAAGCTATGAATTTTTTAAGTTTACATGTGCAAAAAGGGGTACTGAAAGTGGATAAATCCTATACAAAAACTCTATTATTTTAAAAAAAAATGAAAAAACTTCCGGTTTTTTCTTCCTGTTTACTTCCATTGATCACAACTAATAAAACTGCATCAAAAAATATTTACTTTTCTAAAAATTTTTGGAAATTTTGAATAAATTCATTTTTACATTCTCATCCTAAATGAGAAAGTCTTCAATTTGTGCGATTTTGAACTTTTTCTAAAACATACATTTCTCTACGTTTTGAGACCTCCTGATTCCAAAAAAATGGGTTTTACGAAGATGTCTGTCTGTCTGTCTGTCTGTATCAAAATTTTGAAATCGGATAACTTGAGTAAAAATTGTCGTATCAACTTTAACTTTGGTATTCTTTTTTTTGGTACCAAAATACAGGACGAGTTCGTTAGCCAGCAATTTTCGTCCAAAATTATCAAAAATAGAATATTTTCAAAATTCAAAAAAAAAAAAAATTTTCAAAAAAAAATTTTCTCTAATTTTTTTCTTAAACTACAAGTAAAATCGAACAAATTTTGTTTATAAAAGTTTCCGATATAATGCAACCCCACAAAGCTATGAATTTTTTAAGTTTACATGTGCAAAAAGGGGTACTGAAAGTGGATAAATCCTATACAAAAACTCTATTATTTTAAAAAAAAATGAAAAAACTTCCGGTTTTTTCTTCCTGTTTACTTCCATTGATCACAACTAATAAAACTGCATCAAAAAATATTGACTTTTCTAAAAATTTTTGGAAATTTTGAATAAATTCATTTTTACATTCTCATCCTAAATGAGAAAGTCTTCAATTTGTGCGATTTTGAACTTTTTCTAAAACATACATTTCTCTACGTTTTGAGACCTCCTGATTCCAAAAAAATGGGTTTTACGAAGATGTCTGTCTGTCTGTCTGTCTGTATCAAAATTTTGAAATCGGATAACTTGAGTAAAAATTGTCGTATCAACTTTAACTTTGGTATTCTTTTTTTTGGTACCAAAATACAGGACGAGTTCGTTAGCCAGCAATTTTCGTCCAAAATTATCAAAAATAGAATATTTTCAAAATTCAAAAAAAAAAAAAATTTTCAAAAAAAAATTTTCTCTAATTTTTTTCTTAAACTACAAGTAAAATCGAACAAATTTTGTTTATAAAAGTTTCCGATATAATGCAACCCCACAAAGCTATGAATTTTTTAAGTTTACATGTGCAAAAAGGGGTACTGAAAGTGGATAAATCCTATACAAAAACTCTATTATTTTAAAAAAAAATGAAAAAACTTCCGGTTTTTTCTTCCTGTTTACTTCCATTGATCACAACTAATAAAACTGCATCAAAAAATATTGACTTTTCTAAAAATTTTTGGAAATTTTGAATAAATTCATTTTTACATTCCCATCCTAAATGAGAAAGTCTTCAATTTGTGCGATTTTGAACTTTTTCTAAAACATACATTTCTCTACGTTTTGAGACCTCCTGATTCCAAAAAAATGGGTTTTACGAAGATGTCTGTCTGTCTGTCTGTCTGTATCAAAATTTTGAAATCGGATAACTTGAGTAAAAATTGTCGTATCAACTTTAACTTTGGTATTCTTTTTTTTGGTACCAAAATACAGGACGAGTTCGTTAGCCAGCAATTTTCGTCCAAAATTATCAAAAATAGAATATTTTCAAAATTCAAAAAAAAAAAAAATTTTCAAAAAAAAATTTTCTCTAATTTTTTTCTTAAACTACAAGTAAAATCGAACAAATTTTGTTTATAAAAGTTTCCGATATAATGCAACCCCACAAAGCTATGAATTTTTTAAGTTTACATGTGCAAAAAGGGGTACTGAAAGTGGATAAATCCTATACAAAAACTCTATTATTTTAAAAAAAAATGAAAAAACTTCCGGTTTTTTCTTCCTGTTTACTTCCATTGATCACAACTAATAAAACTGCATCAAAAAATATTTACTTTTCTAAAAATTTTTGGAAATTTTGAATAAATTCATTTTTACATTCTCATCCTAAATGAGAAAGTCTTCAAATTGTGCGATTTTGAACTTTTGCTAAAACATACATTTCTCGACGTTTTGAGACCTCCTGATTCCAAAAAAATTGGGTTAATTTTTTTTTTTTTTTTTTTAAGTGCTACATACGTCTTGCTTTAAAGGAAAATGTGATATTCGCCTGTTAGTTTTCACAAACATTATTTATCTTTTGAGATTTAAATCTTTGGGAAAATTGATGTTCTTTTAAATTTAAAACTTTTGTGAATAAATATTATTATGTCCTCATAACCTGTAAGTTATTTTACAACTAAATGTAAAAATACAAGTGTTGTGTTCCTTACAATAAAAAGAAAAAATATACGAAAAATAAATCAACAGCTGGAACTGATCACGGGATCTTCAACTTGAAAGTCCGACACACTAACCACTGCTCCATGGAGATACTTGTCATAATTTTGTTTTATTCAAATAAGTAGATAAATAGATATCAAATCGCGTATAAAATGAAAAAAAATTCTGATATTATGCCCAAATAATACTTATTAAACTAGTGTTTGTAATTGATAAAATAGTTTATCATTTCTCATTAGTTTTAATACTGAATTTTAAAATCTCTTTTTATAACCTACAAATAGTCTACTTTATTTACATGCATTGTGTTATTCAATAGCCTCGACGAAGTAAAATTACGGCACCTTACGTAATATTACGACACATTGTGTATTTTTATTAAATAATGTATATTAACTGTCGTTTGTTAAAATACACGTCGGACATAGTGAAACAATTTTCCAACGTCGGATATTGTAATTTTACACAACACTGCTAAAATACTTTGTGGCAAATAATATTTTTACAGTATAATACTGAATTACGCATTGGCACGTAGTAAACTTACGACGTCTAACGTGTATTTCAGCATGTAAAATAACATGTTAAGGTACGCTCCCACTTAGTTTGTCTGCCTGCACGCGCATGCAATCGACATGAGATAGAAGAAGACAGAAATATAAATTTGCATGTTTTGTCTTCCTTTATCTCATGTCGATTGCTGCATGCGCATGCAGACAGACTCCGAGGTGAGAGTGTGCCTTTACATGTTTTAATACACTGATTTCTTTTAGAGTGTAGATCGAATTATAAGCCACACTATGTCATTTTTGTGTACATGCAATTATACTAACACAGTTGAAATGTTTTTTGCAAATGGCTATCTACAAACAGCTGAGTGATCACGTAGGTCACGTAAATAGCTTAGCAGACGAAAACCCATTGTAGCAGACGAAATTTTGAAGTTCCAAATTATCTCGCTTGGTTCTCCACTTTCGCTAATTTGATTCGTTGATAAAAACTGCAATTTATAGTTAATCGATTTTTCGACTAAAAAATCGCTATTTAAATATCTCTAAAAAAAATTTTTTTTATCTATTGTTAAAATCGTGTGTACTTCTTTAGATAATCTAATTAAGAAGTTACAGTTAAAATTTCAAGTCAATCGGATGAAAATTCTTTGAGTTCTACTGTGTGCAGGTTTCAAAAATGTGGTTTCGAGAAAAACGCGTTTGAAATTGTTTATTTTTACACTTCGGAATTGCTCCAGAAAAATTAATTTTAAGAAGAATTCTAATTTGTTTTCCATGCAAGTACGTTATTGATTATCAATCTAGGGATGTTATAGTGTACTTTAAGCCAATAAAAAAATATGGTTTCGAAAAAAATGCCTTTGAATTTAAAATTTTCTTTGTTTACACTTCGGATGTGCTTCAGAAAATAATTTTCAGAACATTTCCAAGTTGCTTCCTTGTAAAGACAATATTGATTATTTATCAAGCAATATTATAGTGTATTTTAAGCCAATAAAAAAAGTCGAAGGAAAAAAAAATTGCAAACAGATGTAACCCCGTAATTGTATTCTAAATTTGAGTTTAATACTATATTGGTTTGAAGACTGGTCTTACTCAATTATGGAATTGTATTGAGGCAGAAGTCAACTAATATCAATAAGTTCAAACAGAAATTTTAAGGTTTTTTAATGACATTTAGGTGCAACAATCTTTTGCTTTGAGGATTTAAGTAACTGAGATTTTTCTTTTCGTTCCAGTATATCGCAAATATTCCGGAAAGTATTAGTATCGAGCGCGAAGCGCGAGTGCCGTGATGAGAATGTATTCCTTAAAGGCGTAGAACTTTAAGACAAAAAAAGTCTTATATTTTAAGTGAAAATCCAATTTAGAATAGCGCTAAACAGTGCCAAAGATTAAACTGGCTCATGTTGTAGGGAAAGTATACAATTTCGATAACGAAGAGCATGTATTACATGGTCGAAGCGTGCAGCCTGACGGGAAGATTAATAATAATCGGAGTGCGAAGCACGACGTTCATTTTAAATACGGAGCGCGAAGCGCGACGACGACCCTCGCGCGCCCCGAGGCGCGCTGAAACTAGCGAGTGAAGCGAGCCCTGCGCGCGAAGCGCGCGATGAGAATGTGACGGAGCGCAAAGCGCGATGTCAGATTTTTAATTTACTAACTAAACAATTTTTTACAAAATATGGATAGGGGCCCGTCTTAGGCGACTTTCCCCTACTGCGCTGTATCAAAGAACCAAAATTTTATTGTTTATTTATAAAGCTATAATAGACTTAAAATTACATTTAAACGCTTTCTGCATTTACAGGGTTGAGACTGTGATTACTTGAATGCCTGCATTACATTTAGTGAAAAAAATTGAAATTATAAAATATTAGTAGACTCTCCAAATCTGAATTAGTGATTTTTAACTAATGAATTAGCGAGAAATCGGTTACTATTAAATAGTGAAAAATTTCAATATTTTTAAGTAGAAAACTACTAATTATTGGTAAATATTTATTGTATGGATGTATTTCAATTTTTGCAACAAGAAAATGAAGTAGGGTTACTTGGGGTAATTCGGAACAAACGATATTTAAGTTAAATTTACAGATTTTTAAGTAAGTACGATATTAATATTTTAACCTCGGATCACATACAAGAGATTCTGAATATTTGTAAGTTTTTCGACTGCTAAATTGGCCGCTTAAAAAAAATAAAAATATAAAAGTTAAAAAAAAACATGATAAAAAGTTACCAATCAAAGAAACACTGTTTCAGTATTTTTTCTCGTATTTGAAAAAACCAATCCTAAAAATAAAACAAAATTTTTTTCCTATGTGTTATTAATGCTACAATTTAAATTCAGTTGGGTTTTTGTTCTTGTTTAATTTATATAATTAGCAAAAGAATTCGACAAATTGGGGTAATTAGGAACAGAATTTAAAGTAAATATTTTTTTAAACATAACTGGCTAAAATCTAACATTTTGATTTTTTAAATAATGTGTCAATAAATTTAATCGAATTTAATTAATTTAAAAAATACTCGTCCATCATATTAGATCCGCTTTTTTCAAGTTTAAAAATCTAACTTCAAATTCATGTTCAGTGACTTCCGAAAACCTTTGAGTAACGAGATTCAACAAATTTGGTCAACTTTATTCAGAAAAGTTTTTTATTCGTCCGCCACATTGGATCCGTCACATTGAATCCACCATTTTGAATTTCAAAATTCTGATTTAAGATTCAAATTCAGTGACGCTGGAAACCTCGGAGTAGCAAAATTAAAGCAAATTCAATCACAAAAGAAAACAAATTTTATCGGTCGCCATATTGGATCCGCAATTTTGAATTTTAAAAATCTGATTTCAAATTTTTATTCAGCAACCTGAAAAACCTCCCTTTACAAAGCTAAAAAATACCTTAAAATTTTTTCAAGTAATTTAATTTTTTATCTTGCTATATACGGTATGATTGATTTTTGAACTTACATGATACATTATCATTCAATTAATTAAAGTATCATACAACTAACCTGTGCAATTATTCTAGGGAAGTGACGTAACAAGTTAAGGCAAAAGAAAACCGAAAACATTGTTTTTTAAAATAAAAAACTAACGCTATTCGTAAAAATTATGGATTTCGTTTCGAATTACCCCAACTGACCCTATTTATTTAATATTTATGATTTCCGATATGTTCCTTTTTTAAAACTTTAAACTTTATCTTCATGTCAGTTTATAATATAACGATCATTATTTTATTTTCTTTATTACTTATTATATTTAAATTAATGTTTTATGTGTTGCTTTATATAGGGTGAAAATAATTCTCATTCAACTTATTCATCGTTATCGGATGCTGATGGAATTCCTGCTGATGATTCGTTATCTACCTCAACTGGAAACTTTAGCAGTGATGGGATTTCTGTTGCCTTTGACGTTTCTTCATTCACCTCAAGCTTAAACTTCAACGAAGATCCAATCGTTCCTAATGGTTCGTCATCCAACTCAAGTGAAAGCATTAACATGGATGTGATTTCTGTTACTTATAACGTTTCTTCATCCAATTCAAGCTTAAACTTCAATGAAAATGTAGACATGTTTTCGCGGACCTCTTCTATTTCCTCCGTATCTTCACTATCAAGCTCAAATCTAAACGAACGCATGCTTGAGATTTCCAATTTCTCTGATGCTTCTTTCATCTCAGATTTAGACAACATCGTAAATATGAATGATGACGACTTCAGAATAGAATGGCTTTTTGAACCACTTTATGAAGGAGCAACTAGTTCAAATGGGGATATTTTAGCTCAAATACTAGATATTTACGTTAATAGTGCTGTAACAAAGCAGGCTCTTGATAAAACTATTAAACTTGTTGCATCTGTTGTGCCGGCAGGTGCGACTAATTTTCCAAAAACAAGGTACTTCCTTCTAAAGCTTTTAGAAAAGATGATGCCTCATTCTTTTTCTGATACAGTAATTAGACATAAGATTTGCGACCGCTGCTTTAGATATATTGGAAAATTTGACGTACAACCACCACTTACTGTTTGTGATGTTTGCTTTAATTCAGATCTAACTGGTATTGTCATGCAATTTAGCATTGGCGCTGCGTTACAAGACGCTTTTGAAGTTAGGAATTTACAGCAATATATTGATAAATACAAAGAAGAATGTGACACTAATCAACATGAAGATGTAATTTATGATGTTACTTCTGGGAGCGAATTCAAGCTAATCCAAGACACTGTGATGTTTGGAAAGTATGATTTGACTTTGATGTGGAGTGTCGATGGTGTACCAACTGATAAGGACAATGGTGAGATGTGGGTTATTCAAGCACAAATATTAAACATTGCTCCTAGAAGTAGGAGAAGGTTCCAAATTCTTTGTGGTTTGTACTATAGTAACGTAAAATCCAAACGAAAACCAGGAATGGCGTCGTTTTTAAAGCCGTTTTCAGAAGAAGTAAAAACCTTGTCAATCAATGGATTCGAATGGAAACAAGAGGAGACAGGTAATATAATACAGTAACTTTAGTTACTGCTCCTCTTGCTACATTAGATGCTCCTGCTAAAGCTGTTACACAAAATGTCATGCAATACAATGGAAAATATGGTTGCTCAATTTGTGAGCATCCTGGACAAACTTGTGTAATTGGAGCGGGGTTCAATCATGTATATCCTTTAGATGAACAAGAGTATCCACTAAGAACAAAGGCAAGCATGTTAGAGCAAGGAAAAGCTGCTATAAATGAAGGAGTAGAGCATAAAAAAGGTGTCAAAGGCCCTTCTATAACAGCACAGATACCTAATTTGGACACAGCAAAAGGTTTCGTGCCCGACTATATACACGTCGTTCTTTTAGGTGTTGGTAAAAAAACTCTGTTAGATCTTTGGTTTAATTCTACTCATAAAGATCAAGATTTTTTCATCAAAAAAGCCGCAAGAGGAGAAATCGATAAGCAACTGCTTGCAATTCAACCACCCGACTATGTAACGCGAGTACCAAGATCATTAGAAATAATTTCTCACTGGAAAGCATCTGAAATACGATCCTTTCTTCTCTATTATGCTCCAATTCTTTTGAAAAATTATCTTCCACGAATTTATTACAATCATCTTCTACTCCTTGTGAAGGCAATATACATCCTATCGCAAGATGTAATTCAACAGGAGGAAATTAATGTTGCTGACACGTTGCTTCATGTTTTTGTATCGGACGTAGAAGATTTATACGGACTTCAAAAATGTTCCTACAATGTACACCAACTTGTACATCTTGCTTCTTATGTTCGAATGTGGGGACCACTCTGGTCATGGTCAGCTTTTCCGTTCGAAGATGGTAACGGGTATTTGGTAAAAATGATGCATGGCAGAAATAAATTAGAAGTGGAGGTGGCAAACAATATGCATTATGTAAACGCATTACATTTAGTGAATAATTTGATGCAATTGAATGCTGTCCATAAAAATTATCATGGTGTTCCAGTTGGTGGTTCTGCAAAGATTAACTTACCCCAAAGTTACATTTTGGCTATAAAAAAAAAAATTCCTTGCGGACAAGTTGAAAATAAAAGAATATTAATCTATCGCAAAATAAAATTTCAAAACGAAAAATTTACATCTTCAATTTACAAAAGGGGAAAAAAAGGAATAATTCATGCATTTTTTGGAACAAGAAACTGAACTTCAATAACATAAAATTATTCGTTGAAATTGAGAAACAGCTGTACGCCATTGTTCAAGAACTTTTCAGAACTGATTATAATTCATCGGATATAATTAAAAATACAGAAATTAACTTATATTTCAATAAAATGATCATTCCAATACGCGCATCTTACTGCATAGAAGCGTTGCCAATCGAAAAAATTGAAGGAAAACTTTTGCGTGTAAAGAATTACATTTGCTTTCCTCCCAATAATTTTGAGCGTAAATAAAATACAAAACGCTTCTAAAAATTTGTAAAATAAATTAATAAATACTTCAATTACTTAAAAAAAATTTGTCTTCATATATGATCTGCTTCTAACAATCTTAAGTTTATAATACAAATTAAAGATTTTATTTTACTGTCTTATAAAATCATATAAAAAAATTAATACTATATCGAGTGTATGCAAGACACTTGCTATTGGCGTCTAGAGTCTATGGCAACACTCGACGTCGAGTAGGTATTTAGGGGATATTTATTTAACGATTCCCGAAATTTGAGAATAACTTTCCCAATGAAGTTTACCAGTAATCACATAAACTCAAGGTCCCGTAACCCATTTTTAGGTAAAATTCCTAACAGTGGATTGGTAATGACCTAGATCCACATTTTCGAGTAAACTTTCCCGAAAAAGTTGAGAGGAACGATTCTGCACATCGTGTTGGTACCAGGATGCTTTGTAATATTCAATATTTACATTTTAAGGTTAACTTCTCCGAAGAAGTTACCAGGTAGGGACCTGAACATCGTGTAAGAACCCGATTGCTTCGTGATATTGATATTCACATTTTGAGGTTAACTTCCACAAACAAGTTGACCGATAGACACCTGGACATCAAGTTGGTACTCGGTTGCTTTGTGATATTCAATAATTACATTTTGAGGTTAACTTCTCCAAAGAAGTTACCAGGTAGGGACCTGGACATCGTGTTAGTACCCGATTGCTTCGTGATATTCACTATTCACATTTTGAGGTTCATTTCTCCAATGAAGTAACCAGGTAGGGACCTGGACATCGTGTTAGTACCAGATTGCTTCGTGATATTCGATATTCACATTTTGAGGTTGACTTTCCCGAAGAAGTTGACCGGTAGGCACGTAGACATCCTGGTAGTACCCGATTGCTTCGTGATATATGACATTCAAATTTTAAAATTAACTTCTTTAAAGAAGTTACCAGCTAGGGACGTGGACACCGGGTTAGTACCCGATTGCTTCGTGATATTCGATATTCATATTTTGAGGTTAACTTTCTCAAATGAGTTGACCGGTAGGCACCTGGACATCAAGTTAGTACTCGGTTGCTTTGTGATATTCACTATTTACATTTTGAGGTTGACTTTCCCGAAGAAGTTGACCGGTAGGCACGTAGACATCGTGGTAGTAACCGATTGCTTCGTGATATATGATATTCAAATTTTAAAGTTAACTTCTCCAAAGAAGTAACCAGGTAGGGACCTAGACATCGTGTTAGTACCAAATTGCTTCGTGGTATTCGGTATTCACATTTTGAGGTTATATTCCCCGAAGAAGTTGAGCGGAGGGGACCTGGACATCGGGTTGGCACTTGGTTGCTTGGTGATTGTCAATATTCAAATTTTGATGTTAACTTCACAGAAGAAACTGCCCGGTAGGGACCTGAACATCGGGTTTGTACTCGGTTGCTTGGTGACTGTCAATATTCACAATCTGAGATAATCTTCCCCGAATAAGTTGCCCGGTTTGGACCTAGACATCGTGTTAATAACCGTTTTCTTCGTGATATTCGATATTTACATTTAGAGGTTAAAATCCCCGTAGAAGTTGACCGGTAGGCACTAGGAAATCCGAAAGGTACTCGGTTGCTTCGTTATATTTGATATTAACATTAAAAGGTTAACTTCCCCGAAGAAGTTGAGAGGGGTGGACCTGGACATCGAGTTGGTACCCGTTTGCTTCGTGATATTCGATATTTACATTTTGAGAATATATTCCCCGAAGAAGCTGAGCGAACGGGACCTGGACATCGGGGTGGCACTTGTTTTCTTAGTGTTTGTTAATATTCAAATTTTGAGGTTAACGTCCTCGAAGAAAATGTCCGGTAGGGACCTGGACATCGGGTTTGTACTCGGTTGTTTGGTGACTGTCGATATTTACAATGTGAGGGTAACTTCCCCGAAGATGTTGACCGGTAGGCACCTGGACATCATGATTGTACCCGATTGCTTCGTGATATTCGAATATTTACATTTTTAGGTTAATTTCCCCGAAAATAATGACCCGTAGACACCTCGACATCGGGTTTACACCCGGTTGCTTCATAATATTCGATATTTCCATTTTAAGGTTAACTTTCCTTAAGAAGTTGACCGGTAGGCACCTGGACATCGGATTGATACCCTGTTGCTTCGTTAATTCGATATTTACATTTTGAGGTTAACTTCCCCGAAGAAGTTGACCGGTAGGCACCTGGACATCGGATTGATACCCGGTTGCTTCGTTAATTCGATATTTACATTTTGAGGTTAACTTCCCCGAAGAAGTTGACCGGTAGGCACCTGGACATCCTGTTTGTACCCGATTGCTTCGTGATATTCGATATTTACATTTTTAGGTTAATTTCCTCGAAGAAGTTGACCGGTAGGCACCTGGACATCGGATTGATACCTGGTTGCTTCGTTAATTCGATATTTACATTTTGAGGTTAACTTCCCCGAAGAAGTTGACCGGTGGGCACCTGGACATCCTGTTTGTACCCGATTGCTTCGTGATATTCGATATTTACATTTTTAGGTTAATTTCCTCGAAGAAGTTGACCGGTAGGCACCTGGACATCGGATTGATACCTGGTTGCTTCGTTAATTCGATATTTACATTTTGAGGTTAACTTCCCCGAAGAAGTTGACCGGTTGGCACCTGGACATCGTGTTAGTACCCGATTGCTTCGCGATATTCGGAATTCACATTTTAAGGTTAACTTTCCCGAAGAAGTTGACCGGTAGGCACCTGGACATCGGGTTCATACTCGGTTGCTTCGTTAATTCGATATTCACATTTTGAGGTTAACTTCCCCGAAGAATTTGACCGGTAGGCACCTGGACATCGGATTGATACCCGGTTGCTTCGTTAATTCGATATTTACATTTTGAGGTTAACTTCCCCGAAGAAGTTGACCGGTAGGCACCTGGACATCCTGTTTGTACCCGATTGCTTCGTGATATTCGATATTTACATTTTTAGGTTAATTTCCTCGAAGAAGTTGACCGGTAGGCACCTGGACATCGGATTGATACCTGGTTGCTTCGTTAATTCGATATTTACATTTTGAGGTTAACTTCCCCGAAGAAGTTGACCGGTAGGCACCTGGACATCCTGTTTGTACCCGATTGCTTCGTGATATTCGATATTTACATTTTTAGGTTAATTTCCTCGAAGAAGTTGACCGGTAGGCACCTGGACATCGGATTGATACCTGGTTGCTTCGTTAATTCGATATTTACATTTTGAGGTTAACTTCCCCGAAGAAGTTGACCGGTAGGCACCTGGACATCCTGTTTGTACCCGATTGCTTTGTGATATTCGATATTTACATTTTTAGGTTAATTTCCCCGCAGAAGTTGACCGGTTGGCATCTGGACATCGGGTTCATACCCGGTTGCTTTGTTAATTCGATATTCACATTTTGATGTTAACTTTCCCGCAGAAGTTGGTCGGTTGGCACCTGGACATCGTGTTAATACCCGATTGCTTCGCGATATTCGATATTTACATTTTAAGGTTAACTTTCCCGAAGAAGTTGACCGGTAGGCACCTGGACATCGGATTGATACCCGGTTGCTTCGTTAATTCGATATTTACATTTTGAGGTTAACTTCCCCGAAGAAGTTGACCGGTAGGCACCTGGACATCCTGTTTGTACCCGATTGCTTCGTGATATTCGATATTTACATTTTTAGGTTAATTTCCTCGAAGAAGTTGACCGGTAGGCACCTGGACATCGGATTGATACCTGGTTGCTTCGTTAATTCGATATTTACATTTTGAGGTTAACTTCCCCGAAGAAGTTGACCGGTAGGCACCTGGACATCCTGTTTGTACCCGATTGCATCGTGATATTCGATATTTACATTTTTAGGTTAATTTCCTCGAAGAAGTTGACCAGTAGGCACCTGGACATCGGATTGATACCTGGTTGCTTCGTTAATTCGATATTTACATTTTGAGGTTAACTTCCCTGAAGAAGTTGACCGGTAGGCACCTGGACATCCTGTTTGTACCCGATTGCTTTGTGATATTCGATATTTACATTTTTAGGTTAATTTCCCCGCAGAAGTTGACCGGTTGGCATCTGGACATCCTGTTTGTACCCGATTGCTTCGTGGTATTCGGTATTCGCATTTTGAGGTTATATTCCCCGAAGAAGTTGAGCGGAGGGGACCTGGACATCGGGTTGTCACTTGGTTGCTTGGTGATTGTCAATATTCAAATTTTGATGTTAACTCCTTGAAGAAGTTGACCAGTAGGCACCTGGACATCGGATTGATACCTGGTTGCTTCGTTAATTCGATATTTACATTTTGAGGTTAACTTCCCCGAAGAAGTTGACCGGTAGGAACCTGGACATCCTGTTTGTACCCGATTGCTTTGTGATATTCGATATTTACGTTTTTAGGTTAATTTCCCCGCAGAAGTTGACCGGTTGGCATCTGGACATCAAGTTCATACCCGGTTGCTTCGTTAGTTCGATATTCACATTTTGATGTTAACTTTCCCGCAGAAGTTGGTCGGTTGGCACCTGGACATCGTGTTAGTACCCGATTGCTTCGCGATATTCGATAGTCACATTTTAAGGTTAACTTTCCCGAAGAAGTTGACCGGTAGGCACCTGGACATCGGATTGATACCCGGTTGCTTCGTTAATTCGATATTTACATTTTGAGGTTAACTTCCCCGAAGAAGTTGACCGGCAGGCACCTGGACATCCTGTTTTTACCCGATTGCTTTGTGATATTCGATATTTACATTTTTAGGTTAATTTCCCCGCAGAAGTTGACCGGTTAACACCTGGACATCGGATTGATACCCGGTTGCTTCGTTAATTCGATATTTACATTTTGAGGTTAACTTCCACGAAGAAGTTGACCGGTAGGCACCTGGACCTCCTGTTTGTACCCGATTGCTTCGTGATATTCGATATTTACATTTTTAGGTTAATTTCCTCGAAGAAGTTGAACGGTAGGCACCTGGACATCGGATTGATACCTGGTTGCTTCGTTAATTCGATATTTATATTTTGAGGTTAACTTCCCCGAAGAAGTTGACCGGTAGGCACCTGAACATCCTGTTTGTACCCGATTGCTTCGTGATATTCGATATTTACATTTTTAGGTTAATTTCCTCGAAGAAGTTGACCGGTAGGCACCTGGACATCGTGTTAGTACCCAATTGCTTCGTGGTATTCGGTATTCGCATTTTGAGGTTATATTCCCCTAAGAAGTTGAGCGGAGGGGACCTGGACATCGGGTTGTCACTTGGTTGCTTGGTGATTGTCAATATTCAAATTTTGATGTTAACTTCTCAGAAGAAACTGCCCGGTAGGGACCTGAACATCGGGTTTGTACTCGGTTGCTTGGTGACTGTCAATATTCACAATCTGAGATAATCTTCCCCGAATAAGTTGACCGATAGACACCTGGACATCGTGTTAATAACCGTTTTCTTCGTGATATTCGATATTTACATTTTGAGGTTAACTTCTCCAAAGAAGTTACCAGGTAGGCACTAGGAAATCCGGAAGGTACTAGGTTGCTTCGTTATATTTGATATTAACATTTTGAGGTTAACTTCCCCGAAGAAGTTGAGAGGGGTGGACCTGGACATCGAGTTGGTATATTTACATTTTGAGGTTAACTTTTCCTAAGAAGTTGACATGTAGGCACCTGGACATCCTGTTTGTACCCGATTGCTTCGTGATATTCAATATTTACATTTTTAGGCTAACTTCCATGAAGAAGTTGAGCAGTTGGCACCTGGACATCGTGTTAGTACCCGATTGCTTCGTGATATTCAATATTTACTTTTTTAGGGTAATTTCCCCTAAGAAGTTGACCGTGAGGCACCTGGACATCGGGTTCATACCCGGTTGCTTTCTTAATTCGATATTTACATTTTGAGGTTAACTTTCCCGAAAAAGTTGACCGGTAGGCACCTGGACATCGTGTTAGTACCCGATTGGTATTCGAATATTTACATTTTTAGGTTAATTTCCCAGCAGAAGATGACCGGTAGGCACCTGGACATCGGATTGATACCCGGTTGCTCCGTTAATTCGATATTTACATTTTGAGGTTAATTTTCCCGAAGAATTTGACCGGTAGGCACCTGAACATCCTGTTTGTACCCGATTGCTTCGTGATATTCGATATTTACATTTTGAGGTTAATGTCCCCGAAGAAGTTGACCGGTAGGCACCTGGACATCGTTTTAGTACCCGATTGCTTCGTGATATTCAATATTTACATTTTTAGGTTAATTTCCCCTAAGTAGTTGAACCGGTAGGCACTTGGACATTGGGTTTATACACGGTTCCTTCGTTAATTCAAAATTCACATTTTGAGGTTAACTTCCCCGAAGAAGTTGACCGGTTCGCACCTGGACATCGTGATAGTACCCGATTGCTTCGTGATATTCGATATTCACATTTTAAGGTTAACTTTTCCGAAGAAGTTGACCGGTAGGAACCTGAACATCGGATTGATACCCGGTTGCTTTGTTAATTCGATATTTACATTTTGAGGTTAACTTCCCCGAAGAAGTTGACCGGTAGGCACCTGGCCATCCTGTTTGTACCCGATTGCTTCGTGATATTCGATATTTACATTTTGAGGTAACTTCCCCGAAGAAGTTGACCGGTAGGCACCTGGACATCGGATTGATACCTGGTTGCTTCGTTAATTCGATATCTACATTTTGAGGTTAACTTCCCCGAAGAAGTTGACCGGTTGGCACCTGGACATCCTGTTTGTACCCGTTTGCTTTGTGATATTCGATATTAACATTTTTAGGTTAATTTCCCCGAAGAAGTTGACCGGTAGGCACCTGGACATCGGGTTTATACCCGGTTGCTTCGTTAATTCGATATTCACATTTTGAGGTTAACTTTCCCGAAGAAGTTGAGCGGTAGGCAACTGGACATCGGGTTCATACCCGGTTGCTTCGTTAATTCGATATTAACATTTTGAGCTTAAATTGCCCTAAGAAGTTGACCGTGAGGCACCTGGACATCGGGTTCATACCCGGTTGCTTTCTTAATTCGATATTTACATTTTGAGGTTAACTTTCCCGAAGAAGTTGACCGGTAGGCACCTGGACATCGTGTTAGTACCCGATTGGTATTCGAATATTTACATTTTTAGGTTAATTTCCCCGAAGAATTTGACCGGTAGGCACCTGAACATCCTGTTTGTACCCGATTGCTTCGTGATATTCGATATTTACTTTTTGAGGTTAATGTCCCCGAAGAAGTTGACCGGTAGGCACATGGACATCGTTTTAGTACCCGATTGCTTCGTGATATTTAATATTTACATTTTTAGGTTAATTTCCCCTAAGTAGTTGAACCGGTAGGCACTTGGACATTGGGTTTATACACGGTTCCTTCGTTAATTCAAAATTCACATTTTGAGGTTAACTTCCCCGAAGAAGTTGACCGGTTGGCACCTGGACATCGGATTGATACCCGGTTGCTTTGTTAATTCGATATTTACATTTTGATTTTAACTTCCCCGAAGAAGTTGACCGGTAGGCACCTGGCCATCCTGTTTGTAACCGATTGCTTCGTGATATTCGATATTTACATTTTGAGGTAAATTCCCCGAAGAAGTTGACCGGTAGGCACCTGGACATCGGATTGATACCTGGTTGCTTCGTTAATTCGATATTTACATTTTAAGGTTAACTTCCCCGAAGAAGTTGACCGGTAGGCACCTGGACATCCTGTTTCTACCCGATTGCTTCGTGGTATTCGGTATTCGCATTTTGAGGTTATATTCCCCGAAGAAGTTGAGCGGAGGGGACCTGGACATCGGGTTGTCACTTGGTTGCTTGGTGATTGTCAATATTCAAATTTTGATGTTAACATCTCAGAAGAAACTGCCCGGTAGGGACCTGAACATCGGGTTTGTACTCGGTTGCTTGGTGACTGTCAATATTCACAATCTGAGATAATCTTCCCCGAATCAGTTGACCGATAGACACCTGGACATCGTGTTAATAACCGTTTTCTTCGTGATATTCGATATTTACATTTTGAGGTTAACTTCTCCAAAGAAGTTACCAGGTAGGCACTAGGAAATCCGGAAGGTACTAGGTTGCTTCGTTATATTTGATATTAACATTTTGAGGTTAACTTCTCCGAAGAAGTTGAAAGGGGTGGACCTGGACATCGAGTTGGTATATTTACATTTTGAGGTTAACTTCCCCTAAGAAGTTGACCTGTAGGCACCTGGACATCCTGTTTGTACCCGATTGCTTCGTGATATTCAATATTTACATTTTTAGGCTAACTTCCATGAAGAAGTTGAGCAGTTGGCACCTGGACATCGTGTTAGTACCCGATTGCTTCGTGATATTCAATATTTACATTTTTAGGTTAATTTCCCCAAAGAAGTTGACCGGTAGGCACCTGGACATCGGGTTTATACCCGGTTGCTTCGTTAATTCGATATTCACATTTTGAGGTTAACTTTCCCGAAGAAGTTGACCGGTAGGCAACTGGACATCGGGTTCATACCCGGTTGCTTCGTTAATTCGATATAAACATTTTGAGCTTAAATTCCCCTAAGAAGTTGACCGTGAGGCACCTGGACATCGGGTTCATACCCGGTTGCATCGTTAATTCGATATCTACATTTTAAGGTTAACTTCCCCGAAGAAGTTGACCGGTTGGCACCTGGACATCCTGTTTGTACCCGTTTGCTTTGTGATATTCGATATTTACATTTTTAGGTTAATTTCCCCGAAGAAGTTGACCGGTAGGCACCTGGACATCGGATTGATACCCGATTGTTTCGTGATATTCGATATTCACATTTTAAGGTTAACTTTTCCGAAGAAGTTAACCGGTAGGCACCTGGACATCGTGTTAGTACCCGTTTGCTTCGTTAATTCGATATTACCATTTTGAGCTTAAATTCCCCTAAGAAGTTGACCGTTGTTATGTCTGACAAAATTTTGACCTAAAATTTTGTCAAACATTTTTTTTTCTTTCCATATAAAATTTTTTAACTTCAACAAAAACAGAAGGAGAAAATATCTATGTATTTGCAGAAAATCATGTAATATATATAATCAATTGTAAGTTTTGGTAAGTTTAACGAAAACGATTTGTTTAATACTAATTGTACTAAAATACTAAAATCACGTTTAAAACTAAAATGGAAATCGTTTAGTATGTACGAAAATACCAATTAGAATTGACCATATTATTGTCCATTAAAAACCAATAAATTTTTCTTATACTATAATATAAATAAAATTTATCTCATGATAGAAAGAATGAATGGAATTTGTGTGAGTCTGTAAAAGGAAATAAACAAGGAAAAGAAATATGAAGCGTACTAACAGGTGAATGATAAAATATGTAACCTTTTATCTTAACCCGAACCGCGTGCCATAAGATTGATAACAACGACGAAATATTATGTTCATCACCTGTTAGATAATGTTATCTTAGCGAGACTTACAAACACAATCTCATTCGGAATTATAGAATATTCATTCCAAAAATTAATAATTTTGCAATAAAACTAAATTTGAATATTAATAAATATTTTAACAAAAGCGTTATATTAAATATTAATAACAATATAATAATAAAATATATAACAAACCTTAGCAACAATTTAACAATGAACAATTAGCAACAAATTTTATAAACAATAAAAAAAAAAAAACAATCTAAATAATAAATTTATTAACAAATTAAATAATAAAATTATTAAACAATTTTAAATAAACAAAATTAAATAACAATGCAAACAAAACAAAGTTTTTGTAATAACAATGTAAAAATCAATTCGAATAATAAGAAAAATTAAATAGTGATATAAACAACATATTTAGTAATAACAAATAATTAGAATTATTATTTTATAAATAAATAAATTAATAATTTCGGAACAAATAAAAATAATTTTGAAAGTTTTGAATGAATATAAATTGCGAAATTATTATCCGCCCAAGTCGAGTATTTTTGATGACACAATGTGATTTTCGACACTTCCTGCCTATCATAAATAAGGAATGCTTGACTTGACGACAAACAAAAAAAAATATGAATCTCATTCGGAATTATAGAATATTCATTCCAAAAATTAGTAATTTTGCAATAAAACTAAACTTGAATATTAACAAATATTTTAACAATAACCTTTATATTAAATATTAATAACAATATAATAATAAATTATATAACAAACCTTAGCAACAATTTAACAATGAAGAATTAGTAACAAATTTTATAAACAATAAAAAAAAAACAATCTAAATAATAAATTTACTAACAAATTAAATAACAAAATTATTAAACAATTTTAAAAACAAAATTAAATAACAATACAAACAAAACAAAGCTTCTTATAATAACAATGTAAAAATCAATTCGAATAATAAAAAATTAAATAATAATATAAATAATATATTTAGTAATAACAAATAATTAGAATTATTATTTTATAAATAAATAAATTAATAATTTCGAAACAAATAAAAATAATTTTGAAAGTTTTGAATGAATATAAATTGCGAAATTATTATCCGTTCAAGTCGAGTATTTTTGATGACATAATGTGATTCTCGACACTTCCTGCCTATCATAAATAAGGAATGCTTGACTTGACGACAAACAAAAAAAAAATATGAATCTCATTCGGAATTATAGAATATTCATTCCAAAAATTAGTAATTTTACAATAAAACTAAACTTGAATATTAACAAATATTTTAACAATAACCTTTATATTAAATATTAATAACAATATAATAATAAATTATATAACAAACCTTAGCAACAATTTAACAATGAAGAATTAGTAACAAATTTTATAAACAATAAAAAAAAACAATCTAAATAATAAATTTATTAACAAATTAAATAACAATACAAACAAAACAAAGCTTCTTATAATAACAATGTAAAAATCAATTCGAATAATAAAAAATTAAATAATAATATAAATAATATATTTAGTAATAACAAATAATTAGAATTATTATTTTATAAATAAATAAATTAATAATTTCGAAACAAATAAAAATAATTTTGAAAGTTTTGAATGAATATAAATTGCGAAATTATTATCCGTTCAAGTCGAGTATTTTTGATAATTTATATTATTATAAATATAATTAATTTTATATTTATAATTCATAATTATATTAATATAATTTTATATTATTGTATTAATATTAGCAAGATAATATTTACTTTATTACACGAATTATAGTTAAATAATAATTAAGTATACAATTCAATTATTATAATTATTATTATTTTATTAATAAATATTAGACCAAATAATGTCATGATTAAGGAAAAGAAAATATAAAGAAGCGTGATAATAAGAGAAACTGAAAGGGGAATTAGCCCCGCCCGAACGAGAACAAAAAGAGAGGGAAGTCTGGGAGTTTCCCCAGTTAACACCTGAAAAAGGTAAATAAGTCACTAATCACCGGTCTTATCTCTAAGTAATTAGTCGCCGGTCTTAATCTTAAGTCTAATTTGTAATCTTAACCTTGTTAAACAAATTCAAAATCGTTATGTTGTCACTAATTTAAAACTTATTGACTGTATCAAAATAGCGTAGAACTTGTGTGTAACACCTTTTGTGTAATTCCAAAGATTTTCTAATTTGAAGTGAAGAATAAACTGGATATTGCTTTAATGTAAAGTGTGGTGTAGTGAATTAAAAGAAATCCTAGTGCCACTAATCCTTCCGATCCGACGGAATTATTCGAACCGAAGGATCTATAGACTTAAGAAAATACAAATTTAGAAACTTTATTAGTGATTTATTAGTGACTTTTCTTTATTTTTCAACTCAAAATTTTCAAAGTTTAATTTACAAAAATCAAGAAGAAACAAAACTCTAAAAAAAAAGGGGAGACATTTTAAAATCTCATGTTAAATATTAATAAAAAAAAATATATCTAAGACTTTTTAAAAAAGGGAATTTTACGAAAGAATTGGAGCGAAAGAACGAGAGAGAACGAGAAAAATCAAGGAAATACAGAAAGCTGTGAATACCAACGAATATACCAAGGCCAACTATCAATAGTAAGTGAAACTTATACAAAATTTTTCTTCTAAATTTGTAAAAAAAATTTAAACTCATTTTAAGAATAAAGAACAAAGATTAAAACTTAAACAGTAAAGAATAAGTATTTAAATGATAAATTATTAATTTTGACAAATCAATATGAAAATTCTATTTTAATTGCGATAAAAAGGAATAAATTTGACACATCTCTAATTTTACATATAATATTATTGAAATATTGAATATTTAATATTAAGTAAAGTCGAACTTTCCAACGACTTTAAACATTTGGAAAGTGGTGACGCGCTGCCCTCTATCATTGAATTGCGGAATCAATGACTTTTATAAAAGTCGAAAATTTTGTTAAATCGATAAGATTTCTTTAACATTAGTAAAAATTAGAAATACTTGGTGACCCTACACGCCCCGTGGACTAGCTAAAACCGCTGCCTTTAGATGTCTTGGGATGAACCCCAGGACGTAACAAAATTTTTGGTGACAGCGTCGGTGGGATTTCATTTATCCTGTTCATAAAATTTTATTAACAACAATCAAATTTTGAAATCCTAAACTTTCTGCAATTTTCAAATGTTTCACCATTTAAAATATTAAAAATCTTACTTTTTGCAAATTTTAATTTCGAACGAACAAAAAAAATAACACTCAAAATGACAGATACCAACGTTGAAAGTAAACTCGCGGAAATTAGACTCAGAGAAGAAAAATTAATACAATCGGAACGCGAAATTCAAAAAAAAATAGAAGATTTAAAGTTGCAAGAAAATCTCAATGAATTAAACAAAACTCACGTCACCTTAATGCAACAGCAACTAGAGCTGCAATTTAGAAACCAAGAGAACCATTACGAAAACTTAAATGAAATGGCACATTCAACACCAAAAATAAAAACCAATTTTTCAAACAAACCAAATCTTCACTTAAGTTTTCTTGACGAAGCAAAGAGTCCTTTAAATCAAGAAAATGAATTTAACGAAAGTTTAAACCCTTTTGTCAGAACTACACCAATAATACCATCGTCGGCAATATTAAAAGAAAGTCTTTCCATCGTTCCGGAATTCGACGGCACTGATGTTTTCAAATTCATCCGCACTGTTCGTAGAATTAAAAACCAATTCCCTTCCAGTTTAGAATATGAGATCGTTCGATTGTTAAAATTCAAATTAACAGATAGGGCCTATATAGCTATCGGCAATCAAGAATACGGAACTATCGAAGAATTTTTAACGAACTTAAAGACCACTTTCGCGACCCATAGATCATCAAATCACTACAGAGGTCAACTAGCAAATTTAGCAAAAGGGTTTAATGAACCCATCCTCGAATTCATTGAAAGGTTCGACAACATTCAAAATGCTATCATTGATTGTACCTGTCTAGAACAAAATAGGGAATTTTTATCGAAATTCGAAATCGAAAATTTAGAAAAAGAATTTGTCCAAGAATTTTTCTTCGCTCTTCCCCCCCATTTCCGAAGCTATGTCAATCAAAACGTAAATACTTTAACCGCCGCTTTTAACGAAGCAATTAAAGCAGAAAAACGAATTGAAATTGACAAAGAAAAATATCCTAAGAGAAATTACAACTCGAATGACCCACGAACAAACCGAAATTATGAGAATCCCCAAGATACAAGGCGTTTCGAAAATTCACAATACCAAAACCCTAGACAATCGAACCGAAATTTCCAACACACTTATCACGTCAACACAAACCCTTTTGAATACTCTACGACATTTAATCCTGGACTTCCTAATTTTAATCCACATTATCCGAGACCTTATGAAACTCCTAATAACCCAAATTCTGGACAACACAGATCAAATTCCCAAACGCCGAGATATCCTCAAAATCCTAACTTTCAAAATTATAAGAATCAAGAAAACCTTTTCTATCAACAACAAAACTCTGGAAATTTAGAACCACGCCCCATGCAAAGAAATTACGGAAATCCTCCCCCACAACGACATTTCGAAAACGCAACACTCCAAAACTCACAAAATTACGAAAATCCAATTCAAAAAAACGTTGTAGAATGCGCATATTGTAGAAAGTTAGGACACACTTTAGAAAAATGCTACACAAGAATAAGTCACGAACAACGACAACACGAGAACACAATAACTCAAAACTCGCAAAACTACGAAAACCAAATTCGCAAAAACGTAATACAATGTGCATACTGTAGAAAGATAGGTCACACAATAGAAAACTGTTATACAAGAAGAAATTATGAACAACGAGAAATTCAAAAGAACCAGGGAAACCCGGAAGTTCCCCAGGAAAGCTCGGACGGTACCCTGGAGAACCAAGCGAACAGCCGTCCAGTATTTTTCGCAGCAATAAATTAATCTACCATATCAACCTGTCCACATTAAATTACCTATTAAATGAAATTCCCGTAATTAATCTATTTTCAGAAGACCTATCTGGCGAAATCGTTGATTGCATGTTAGATTCGGGCGCACAACCCAATATAATAAAAATTGGGAGATTAAATACTTTTGTAAAAATTGACCATTCTTTTACTCCAGGTATTTCGGGTATAGGAGAAGGAATAGTTAATAGTATCGGAATCACGAAAATACATATTTCTAATCTAGGAACATCGGCAAATTTTATCGTTGTTGCCGATAATTTCCCGATTAGAACCGGATCATTACTAGGATCTGGATTCTGTAAACAAAAAGAATCTATAATAGATTATAAAAATGATGTTTTTATATACAAAGATATTAAAATTCCATTTGAAATAGAAAAAATCTGTCAAGTTTATTCACAAGAATGTAAATGGGTAGAAGCAAAAACCCGTATTTGCCAATCTCCAGGATTTATACCAAGATTAGAGATAATACCAGGTGTTTATGTGGGAGGAATATCTAAATTAAACAGCAACAACGGTATGGTACAAATTCCAATAAACAACACATCTCCCTTTCTAGCAAAGATTCGAATTCCAACTGTACCGTATGTTGAAATGACAAATTTGGAGGTTCCATCTTTCATAAAAATTCTATCAAAACCAGATACTGTTAGCGAAGCAAATTTTCAATCCGAAACCTTAAATTTACAAACAATAAATGATAAAACGAAATGCGAAATCGAAATCGGAAAATCGCGAACGAATCCTGATAATAAACACTTCGAACAACCACGAAATCGAATCGACGAAAATGAAACATTCTTCGGGATAGAAATCATAAATAATAATAAAAGTAAGAGCGAAACTGAATTTAAAGAAATTGAATTGAAAAACCTTGAATTAAAAAACGTAAACAAAATCGAACTTAAAGATCTTAAATCTGAAATTTTGAACGAAATAGAAATCGATAAGTTTAAATTATCAATTAAGAATGAAATCGAACTTAAAGAAAACGAATTAATAAATAGTAAAATCGAGATAAAAGAAATTAAATCTAAGGTTTTTAACGAAAATGAAACTGATAATTCTACGTTAATATTTCAAAACGAAACAGAATTAGAAAGAATAGGATCGGAAAATGTAAACAAAAATAAGAATAATGAGTTTATGTTAGAAAATAGTAATAAAAGCGAAATAAAGAAATCAGAAATGGAAACTTTTAATGGAAATGAAATCAATAATTTTAGATCAAAAATAGGAATAGAATTTATAGGTAAAGAAAACGCATTAGATATTAGAAGCGAAAATAGTAAAATCGAATTAAAAGAATTTAAATTGAAAGTTGTTAACGAAAATGAAACTGAAAATTCTAAGTTAATATTTCAAAACGAAACAGAATTAGAAAGAATAGGATCGGAAAATGTAAACAAAAGTAAAAATAATGAGTCTATGTTAGAAAATAGTAATAAAAGCGAAACAAAGAAATCAGAAATGGAAACTTTTAATGAAAATGAAATCGATAATTTTAGATCAAAAATAGGAATAGAATTTATAGGTAAAGAAAACGCATTAGATATTAGAAGCGAAAATAGTAAAATCGAATTAAAAGAATTTAAATTGAAAGTTGTTAACGAAAATGAAACTGAAAATTCTAAGTTAATATTTCAAAACGAAACAGAATTAGAAAGAATAGGATCGGAAAATGTAAACAAAAGTAAAAATAATGAGTCTATGTTAGAAAATAGTAATAAAAGCGAAACAAAGAAATCAGAAATGGAAACTTTTAATGAAAATGAAATCGATAATTTTAGATCAAAAATAGGAATAGAATTTATAGGTAAAGAGAACGCATTAGATATTAGAAGCGAAAATTATAACGAAACTAAAAATGCTAAACAAATATTTACGAACCAAAACAAAAATATTCCTACTTTAGAAATTGAAAATAATACTAAAATTAAAGAAATTAATTCAAGAATTAAAGAGGAAATTGAAGTTAACGAACAAGTACCGAACACCAAAACCATTATACAGAACGACAAAATCAACATTAACGCGAAAACAGAAAATGAATTAAATTTAGAAAATAAAAGTGAAAATGAAGAATCCGAATTATTAAAATATTTAGATTTGTTTGAGTCACTTGCAAATAAATTCGAACCTGACGCAATAAACACAATAAATTACAATTCAGACGAAATGACACTAAAAAACGACAATACAGAAGACGAAGACGAACTCTCTAACAATGTCGAAAAAATTATTTTTTATTTAAATGAAAATCTCGATTTTAACCGCGAAAATATCTATTCATATGAACCGGGAAACGAAAACACTAAAGTGAATCCACCTACCTCAAATATTCAAGATGAAAAATCACGTTCCGACAGAATTAAAGAATTAATAAATTTACAAAATTATAATTTAGAAAATCGAGTTAGAACAGCAAAAATTTGTGACGAGTACGCTGACATATTTCAGATGCCTAACGAAAAACTTGCTAAAACGAATATGACATCACATATGATCGAGTTAAATGACAGTATACCGGTGAACGTTAAACAATATCGATATCCACAAATGTTAAAAGGGGAGATTGAAAAGCAAATTACCAAAATGATAAAGGATGGCATAATAGAACCCTCAAACTCCCCTTATAACAGTCCTCTGTGGGTAGTCCCAAAGAAATCCGATAGTTTGGGAAATAAAAAATGGAGGCTTGTCATTGATTATCGCGAACTAAACAAAAAAACTATTAGTGACGCGTACCCCATACCGAACATAAGTGAGGTCATTGACCAATTAGCTGGATCTAGATATTTTAGCGTACTCGATTTGGCATCGGGTTTTCATCAGATTCCGATGCGCGATTGTGACAAAGTAAAAACAGCATTTTCGACCCCATTCGGCCACTATCATTTTACTAGAATGCCATTCGGACTAAAGAATTCGCCGGCAACCTTCCAAAGACAGATGGACGTGTTGTTCGTTGGTTTGCAAAACAACGAAATTTGTGTGTACATAGACGACTGTATCATACCTGGTAAAACTATCGAAGAACACGACCTGAAACTAGCGAAAGTAATTGATAGATTAAGGAAAGCTAATATGAAATTACAGCCGGACAAGTGCAAATTTTATCAAAACAAAGTTATTTATTTAGGACACGAAATTAGTGCAGATGGCATTCGACCCGATAAAGAAAAAATAATAGCGATTTCAAAATTTCCAAAACCTAAAAATCAAAAAAATATTAAACAACTACTCGGTTTAGCAGGGTATTACAGGAAATTCATCCCAAACTTTTCTAAAGAAGCAAAACCGCTTACATATTTATTAAAGAAAGACATAAATTTTAAATGGACTGATGCCCAAGAAACAGCATTTAATTATTTAAAAACTTATCTAACTAGGGAACCCCTCTTGAAATACCCTGATTTCGAAAAAGATTTTACTGTCACAACCGATGCATCGCAATTTGCGGTCGGCGCAGTGTTAAGTCAAAATTACGAGGGCAATGATCTGCCTATAGCATTTTACTCTCGAAGTTTAAATGACACCGAACAGAGATACTCGACTATTGAAAAAGAGCTTTTAGCCATGGTAAAAGCAGCCTTTCAATTTAGATATTGTCTCTTCGGGCGAAAGTTCACATTTGTAACAGATCACCAACCACTGATTTGGGTAGATAATTTAAAGGACCCAACGTCAAGGTTAAAGAAATTTTATTTAAAATTAAGAGACTTCGAATTTACAGTTATCTACAAGGAAGGAAAGATAAATTACGTCGCTGACGCCCTTTCTAGAAACCCTCCTGATATCGAAACAAATCCTCTTTTTGTCCTTTCTAACTCTTCGTCCTCAGACTCTGACATCCTCCTCCCTGGATCAAGAAACCAAAGAACCGTAAGACTCGATTACTCCCCATCTTCAGATTCCGATATTTCTCTTCCTGGATCAAGAAACCAAAGAAGCATAAGAGTAGACGTACATGCAGAAAATGACGACACATCAGAACGCTCGAGTAATCAAAACAACGATACCCCAGAACACTCCAATAACCAAAACAATAATGGTAATGATAACAGAAGAAATGATGGAGAAAATAATGAAAGAAGAAACGATACAATCAGAAGGGATAACGACGTTGATAATAGTAATAATATAGAAAGGATTGAAGAATACGAAGAAAGCCGATCGCTAAATAATCATAATGACAATGATGAAAATGAAACAATTAACGACCAAAACATAGAAGAAGAAATGAACTCTACATCGCCCAACGACTGCGACAGGCGAATAACCGACGAAAACATAATCAGGAATTATGATGCTTTCGACTTTGAAAACGAATTTGAAAATGACGATATGGAAATTGAAAGAAGTTCTGAAAGAAACGTTATTCCTTACAATTCATCCACTTCAAATTCAAATTCATCTAATATTTTTGACTTAAACGATGTAGAATACGATTTAAATCGTAGACATCAACCAACGAAAAATGTTATTGAAGTTAGAGATAAATTATTAACCTTTAACGACAATACCTTTTGTTTTATAAATTCAAAAAATGAACCACTTTGCGAAGGCGCTAGGGAACTGTCATTAGCCGGACACTTTCCAAGTGATATTCACTTAGATGTGGGTAAAATAGCCTCAAACAATATATCAAAAAAATTTGTCATCATAGCCTGTTTAAAAAAGGATAGTAATGTTAAAGCAGACCGAGATACACTTAAATTAATTTTTGAAAATTTGGACACACTTTTGAGAAACTTAAAATTAAAAACTTTAAGACTAGCCGTTACGAAACACATTGATGACTTGCCATGGAGTCTAATAATGAAGTTTGTCGAAGAAGTTGCCAATAATTTCCCAGATACTAAATTTATTATCTGTAAAGGTTTAATTCAAACTCCAAACGAAGAAGATAGAATAAAAATAATAGCATCAACTCACGAATCACCGATAAATGGACATAAGGGAGTTACTAAAACTTATCTACGAATTAGACAAGATTTTTACTGGCCATCTTTAAAAAACGACGTTCAATCCTTTATAAGCAAATGTAAAACTTGTCAATTAAGAAAACTTGTCCGAAGAAAAGTACATCAACCTATGATCCTCACGGATACACCTGGTTCATCTTTTGACAAAGTATCCATGGATATCGTTGAACTCCCTGAAACTCTAAATAAAAATAAATATATTTTAACAATGCAATGTCTTCTTACAAAATATGTAATCGCCACCCCTCTAATACAAGCTACATCTATTAATATTGCAACAGCCTTTCTAAATAATTTAGTCTACACTTATGGAAGTCCAAAAATCATATTGACTGATCAAGGTTCAAATTTCACATCTACCTTAATGAGGAATATATCTAAAATGTGTAAAATCAATCAATGCACAACTACAGCTTATCGCCCGCAGAGCAATGGCTCGATAGAGAGGATGCACCATGTCCTGAAAGAATATTTCAAATGCTACGTTAGTTCAAGCAACAACTGGGACCAATGGATTCAATGTGCTACCTTCGCCTACAACACCAGTGTCCACGAGGGGACAAGACTCACACCTTTCGAATGTGTCTTTGCGAAACTTGCGAGAGTACCTTCCGATAAGGTGACCCTAGAAGAAACCTTAGATGAAACTTACTTAGAATATTTAAACGATTTGAAGAATAGAAAAGCGTTTTTAGATAACCTTGCACAAAAAAATTTGATAAGCGCTAAAGAAAAATCAAAAAATTATTATGACAAAAAAAACAACCCTTGCTTATTTGAGGTCGGTGATCGCGTTCTTTTATTAAAAGAGCCCAGAAAAGGTGTATTCGACTTACAATACACTGGGCCCTACAAAATTTTACGTAAAATGGACAATAATAATGTCGAAATCACCTATGGCAATAAAACTAGAATCGTACATACTAATAAACTAAGACTTACTAGATTAAGATCCCCGAGCGAGTGTGAGGATTAATTAATAAGAAATTTGAGTACTGATATCTGTCAATAATTATAAATGTCTATGTAATTAAAACCATAATTTACAATCAACCTAAATTTGTTCTTTTCAGAAAATGTTGGTACTCTTGTTTATCATAAATTTGGTGGGCGTAAACTCTTTAACGGGGTACGACTGTAGTACCAAAACGCCACCCAATATCACCACGATCTCCCTCCGACACATTGGTGATTGCAACTTCGATTCCACGGATATCCGAACAGAATTAGTCTACGTAAACCTGTTACAAAAAGTCGAATTTGGTTCTGTTTTCATAAAACAATGCAGAGTTAAGATAAACACTAGAAAATTTTACTGTGGTATGCATTCGCATATATCTCTCTCGTCAAATAATAACTCTGTTTATATGTTGAAAATTTCGAGAGATGCATGCGACGATATGCATCGTTATGGTCAATTCAAATTCTACGATCAAATTATAAAATTCCTTGAAGTAAATGTCACTAATTTTAGATCTCAAATGATAGTTGGATCCGTCGACGATAAATCAAATTGCGTAGGCGGAACTTTTGAATCTAAACAAAACCAAATTATCGAAGCTGATTTGGAAATTTCATTGTTCTCCTCTGAAGCACCGGTAAAAATTGATGAAAATTCAATAATACTACCTTCAAACACAAAATGTGAACTCTCGAATACAAAATGCGTAGATAGAGAAAATTTCTTTACTTTTTGGAATAAACCCGAAACTTCACTTTGTAATTTTAATTCCTTCGCTATTCTGTACCAAGGTTATGCGTCCAAAACTCAAGAAAACAAAACCAACCTCCCAACAATTTATTTTACAAATTCAACGGAAAATATTAAATTCGCATATACAGACAATGGTCCTCAACAAATATGTGGGTTAACATTAAGAAAAACAGAACTTGCCAAAATTTACATTTTTGAAACTTCTTTAAATAATCCTTTTCCAACTAACGTTTATAAAATCAATATAAAAGATCTTTCTCTTTCTGCTTATTTTAATACGAAAATTATTTATGTCGCTCATCATTTAAAAAATGAAGTAAACTCTTTATATAAAGATATAATTACACAACGTTGTTTGTTAGAACGAAAAGTAATTCAAAATTCTCTGTCACAATCTTCTTTAAACCCCGATGAATTTGCTTTCACCATAATGAAGGAACCAGGTTACCTAGCGGTTTTTTCGGGCCACGTTGCCCAGATAATTCAATGTCAAGCTGTTTCAGTGAAAATTCGTAATACGAATACTACTTGTTTTTCTGAAATCCCGGTTACTCACAATAATAAATCCCTATTTTTAACCTCAAAATCCTTAATTTTAACTACTAGAGGTAACCAAGTAGAATGTAATAAATTTCTACCGATAACCTTTGAAATTGACCAAAAATGGTACGAATTTTCACCAAAACCAGTGAGAGCTGAAACTCCACAAATTCTCCAACCTTTAAGTAGACCTACTTGGAGATATAACGAACTAGGCGACCTTGCTAGTGGAATTTATGCGGAAGAAGACATGGAAACATACATGCAAACCGTTATGTTTCCATTGTTGAAACCGGCAGTATTAAACCAAATGGCAAGGGGCGCTATGGGAGAAGATGTCTCTGGAAGTCATTTGGATATAATGAATTTGATGGACGAAAAAGCTTTAGAAAAATTCGCTGAAAGTGCTATGACCAAAATATGGTCATACTTCATTACGTTCGGATCGGTAAGTGCTGGTATGATCGGTGTAGCAATCATTTTCGGAATAATAAAATATGCCGTGAATGTATTGCTTCATGGATACGCCTTGTATTCGATCTACGGATGGAGTGTGAGATTACTCGGAGCACTGTGGAGCACACTAGCCAATCTGTTGCTTCATTTTGGGCAAGGCGCTATAAATCAAATGGAAAGAGAAAATAGACAGAACGCCCAGAATAGGAATGACAATAATAGACCTTTAAATGACGAAACAGAATTAACCGAAGTTGTAATAAATAATACAAGTGCAAATGACACACTACAACCCATAACGACAACCACAACAGAAACCAATAGAAATCTTAATAATTCCCCTATGCAACCCCCTGAAATTCCACCTAGGAATTTAGTTGTTGCGACTTTGCCACGACGCTTACGCTAAGAAATACACGAATCGAATTTGAAATCAAACAAAACCTCTATTTTACCATGTAAAATAATCGGTTTTGGTCTTATGCGGGGGGGTGTTATGTCTGACAAAATTTTGACCTAAAATTTTGTCAAACATTTTTTTTTTCTTTCCATATAAAATTTTTTAACTTCAACAAAAACAGAAGGAGAAAATATCTATGTATTTGCAGAAAATCATGTAATATATATAATCAATTGTAAGTTTTGGTAAGTTTAACGAAAACGATTTGTTTAATACTAATTGTACTAAAATACTAAAATCACGTTTAAAACTAAAATGGAAATCGTTTAGTATGTACGAAAATACCAATTAGAATTGACCATATTATTGTCCATTAAAAACCAATAAATTTTTCTTATACTATAATATAAATAAAATTTATCTCATGATAGAAAGAATGAATGGAATTTGTGTGAGTCTGTAAAAGGAAATAAACAAGGAAAAGAAATATGAAGCGTACTAACAGGTGAATGATAAAATATGTAACCTTTTATCTTAACCCGAACCGCGTGCCATAAGATTGATAACAACGACGAAATATTATGTTCATCACCTGTTAGATAATGTTATCTTAGCGAGACTTACAAACACAATCTCATTCGGAATTATAGAATATTCATTCCAAAAATTAATAATTTTGCAATAAAACTAAATTTGAATATTAATAAATATTTTAACAAAAGCGTTATATTAAATATTAATAACAATATAATAATAAAATATATAACAAACCTTAGCAACAATTTAACAATGAACAATTAGCAACAAATTTTATAAACAATAAAAAAAAAAAAAACAATCTAAATAATAAATTTATTAACAAATTAAATAATAAAATTATTAAACAATTTTAAATAAACAAAATTAAATAACAATGCAAACAAAACAAAGTTTTTGTAATAACAATGTAAAAATCAATTCGAATAATAAGAAAAATTAAATAGTGATATAAACAACATATTTAGTAATAACAAATAATTAGAATTATTATTTTATAAATAAATAAATTAATAATTTCGGAACAAATAAAAATAATTTTGAAAGTTTTGAATGAATATAAATTGCGAAATTATTATCCGCCCAAGTCGAGTATTTTTGATGACACAATGTGATTTTCGACACTTCCTGCCTATCATAAATAAGGAATGCTTGACTTGACGACAAACAAAAAAAAATATGAATCTCATTCGGAATTATAGAATATTCATTCCAAAAATTAGTAATTTTGCAATAAAACTAAACTTGAATATTAACAAATATTTTAACAATAACCTTTATATTAAATATTAATAACAATATAATAATAAATTATATAACAAACCTTAGCAACAATTTAACAATGAAGAATTAGTAACAAATTTTATAAACAATAAAAAAAAAACAATCTAAATAATAAATTTACTAACAAATTAAATAACAAAATTATTAAACAATTTTAAAAACAAAATTAAATAACAATACAAACAAAACAAAGCTTCTTATAATAACAATGTAAAAATCAATTCGAATAATAAAAAATTAAATAATAATATAAATAATATATTTAGTAATAACAAATAATTAGAATTATTATTTTATAAATAAATAAATTAATAATTTCGAAACAAATAAAAATAATTTTGAAAGTTTTGAATGAATATAAATTGCGAAATTATTATCCGTTCAAGTCGAGTATTTTTGATGACATAATGTGATTCTCGACACTTCCTGCCTATCATAAATAAGGAATGCTTGACTTGACGACAAACAAAAAAAAAATATGAATCTCATTCGGAATTATAGAATATTCATTCCAAAAATTAGTAATTTTACAATAAAACTAAACTTGAATATTAACAAATATTTTAACAATAACCTTTATATTAAATATTAATAACAATATAATAATAAATTATATAACAAACCTTAGCAACAATTTAACAATGAAGAATTAGTAACAAATTTTATAAACAATAAAAAAAAACAATCTAAATAATAAATTTATTAACAAATTAAATAACAATACAAACAAAACAAAGCTTCTTATAATAACAATGTAAAAATCAATTCGAATAATAAAAAATTAAATAATAATATAAATAATATATTTAGTAATAACAAATAATTAGAATTATTATTTTATAAATAAATAAATTAATAATTTCGAAACAAATAAAAATAATTTTGAAAGTTTTGAATGAATATAAATTGCGAAATTATTATCCGTTCAAGTCGAGTATTTTTGATAATTTATATTATTATAAATATAATTAATTTTATATTTATAATTCATAATTATATTAATATAATTTTATATTATTGTATTAATATTAGCAAGATAATATTTACTTTATTACACGAATTATAGTTAAATAATAATTAAGTATACAATTCAATTATTATAATTATTATTATTTTATTAATAAATATTAGACCAAATAATGTCATGATTAAGGAAAAGAAAATATAAAGAAGCGTGATAATAAGAGAAACTGAAAGGGGAATTAGCCCCGCCCGAACGAGAACAAAAAGAGAGGGAAGTCTGGGAGTTTCCCCAGTTAACACCTGAAAAAGGTAAATAAGTCACTAATCACCGGTCTTATCTCTAAGTAATTAGTCGCCGGTCTTAATCTTAAGTCTAATTTGTAATCTTAACCTTGTTAAACAAATTCAAAATCGTTATGTTGTCACTAATTTAAAACTTATTGACTGTATCAAAATAGCGTAGAACTTGTGTGTAACACCTTTTGTGTAATTCCAAAGATTTTCTAATTTGAAGTGAAGAATAAACTGGATATTGCTTTAATGTAAAGTGTGGTGTAGTGAATTAAAAGAAATCCTAGTGCCACTAATCCTTCCGATCCGACGGAATTATTCGAACCGAAGGATCTATAGACTTAAGAAAATACAAATTTAGAAACTTTATTAGTGATTTATTAGTGACTTTTCTTTATTTTTCAACTCAAAATTTTCAAAGTTTAATTTACAAAAATCAAGAAGAAACAAAACTCTAAAAAAAAAGGGGAGACATTTTAAAATCTCATGTTAAATATTAATAAAAAAAAATATATCTAAGACTTTTTAAAAAAGGGAATTTTACGAAAGAATTGGAGCGAAAGAACGAGAGAGAACGAGAAAAATCAAGGAAATACAGAAAGCTGTGAATACCAACGAATATACCAAGGCCAACTATCAATAGTAAGTGAAACTTATACAAAATTTTTCTTCTAAATTTGTAAAAAAAATTTAAACTCATTTTAAGAATAAAGAACAAAGATTAAAACTTAAACAGTAAAGAATAAGTATTTAAATGATAAATTATTAATTTTGACAAATCAATATGAAAATTCTATTTTAATTGCGATAAAAAGGAATAAATTTGACACATCTCTAATTTTACATATAATATTATTGAAATATTGAATATTTAATATTAAGTAAAGTCGAACTTTCCAACGACTTTAAACATTTGGAAAGTGGTGACGCGCTGCCCTCTATCATTGAATTGCGGAATCAATGACTTTTATAAAAGTCGAAAATTTTGTTAAATCGATAAGATTTCTTTAACATTAGTAAAAATTAGAAATACTTGGTGACCCTACACGCCCCGTGGACTAGCTAAAACCGCTGCCTTTAGATGTCTTGGGATGAACCCCAGGACGTAACACCGTGAGGCACCTGGACATCGGGTTCATACCCGGTTGCTTTCTTAATTCGATATTTACATTTTGAGGTTAACTTTCCCGAAGAAGTTGACCGGTAGGCACCTGGACATCGTGTTAGTACCCGATTGGTATGCGAATATTTACATTTTTAGGTTAATTTCCCCGCAGAAGATGACCGGTAGGCACCTGGACATCGGATTGATACCCGGTTGCTCCGTTAATACGATATTTACATTTTGAGGTTAATTTCCCCGAAGAATTTGACCGGTAGGCACCTGAACATCCTGTTTGTACCCGATTGCTTCGTGATATTCGATATTTACTTTTTGAGGTTAATGTCCCCGAAGAAGTTGACCGGTAGGCACCTGGACATCGTTTTAGTACCCGATTGCTTCGTGATATTCAATATTTACATTTTTAGGTTAATTTCCCCTAAGTAGTTGAACCGGTAGGCACTTGGACATTGGGTTTATACACGGTTCCTTCGTTAATTCAAAATTCACATTTTGAGGTTAACTTCCCCGAAGAAGTTGACCGGTTGGCACCTGGACATCGTGATAGTACCCGATTGCTTCGTGATATTCGATATTCACATTTTGAGGTAACTTCCCCGAAGAAGTTGACCGGTAGGCACCTGGACATCGGATTGATACCTGGTTGCTTCGTTAATTCGATATTTACATTTTGAGGTTAACTTCCCTGAAGAAGTTGACCGGTAGGCACCTGGACATCGTGTTAGTACCCAATTGCTTCGTGGTATTCGGTATTCGCATTTTGAGGTTATATTCCCCGAAGAAGTTGAGCGGAGGGGACCTGGACATCGGGTTGTCACTTGGTTGCTTGGTGATTGTCAATATTCAAATTTTGATGTTAACATCTCAGAAGAAACTGCCCGGTAGGGACCTGAACATCGGGTTTGTACTCGGTTGCTTGGTGACTGTCAATATTCACAATCTGAGATAATCTTCCCCGAATCAGTTGACCGATAGACACCTGGACATCGTGTTAATAACCGTTTTCTTCGTGATATTCGATATTTACATTTTGAGGTTAACTTCTCCAAAGAAGTTACCAGGTAGGCACTAGGAAATCCGGAAGGTACTAGGTTGCTTCGTTATATTTGATATTAACATTTTGAGGTTAACTTCCCCGAAGAAGTTGAGAGGGGTGGACCTGGACATCGAGTTGGTACCCGTTTGCTTCGTGATATTCAATATTTACATTTTGAAAACAAATTTCCCGAAGAAGCTGAGCGAAGGGGACCTGGACATCGGTGTGGCACTTGTTTTCTTGGTGTTTGTTATTATTCAAATTTTAAGGTTAACGTCCTCGAAGAAAATGTCCGGTAGGGACCAGGACATCGGATTGATACCTGGTTGCTTCGTTAATTCGATATTTACATTTTGAGGTTAACTTCCCTGAAGAAGTTGACCGGTAGGCACCTGGACATCGTGTTAGTACCCAATTGCTTCGTGGTATTCGGTATTCGCATTTTGAGGTAATATTCCCCGAAGAAGTTGAGCGGAGGGGACCTGGACATCGGGTTGTCACTTGGTTGCTTGGTGATTGTCAATATTCAAATTTTGATGTTAACATCTCAGAAGAAACTGCCCGGTAGGGACCTGAACATCGGGTTTGTACTCGGTTGCTTGGTGACTGTCAATATTCACAATCAGAGATAATCTTCCCCGAATCAGTTGACCGATAGACACCTGGACATCGTGTTAATAACCGTTTTCTTCGTGATATTCGATATTTACATTTTGAGGTTAACTTCTCCAAAGAAGTTACCAGGTAGGCACTAGGAAATCCGGAAGGTACTAGGTTGCTTCGTTATATTTGATATTAACATTTTGAGGTTAAATTCCCCGAAGAAGTTGAGAGGGGTGCACCTGGACATCGAGTTGGTATATTTACATTTTGAGGTTAACTTCCCCTAAGAAGTTGACCTGTAGGCACCTGGACATCCTGTTTGTACCCGATTGCTTCGTGATATTCAATATTTACATTTTTAGGCTAACTTCCATGAAGAAGTTGAGCAGTTGGCACCTGGACATCGTGTTAGTACCCGATTGCTTCGTGATATTCAATATTTACATTTTAAGGTTAATTTCCCCAAAGAAGTTGACCGGTAGGCACCTAGACATCGGATTGATACCCGATTGCTTCGTGATATTCGATATTCACATTTTAAGGTTAACTTTTCCGAAGATTTTGACCGGTAGGCACCTGGACATCAGATTGATACCCGATTGCTTCGTGATATTCGATATTCACATTTTAAGGTTAACTTTTCCGAAAAAGTTGACCGGTAGGCACCTGGACATCGGGTTCATACCCGATTGCTTCGTGATATTCGATATTCACATTTTAAGGTTAACTTTTCCGAAGATTTTGACCGGTAGGCACCTGGACATCAGATTGATACCCGATTGCTTCGTGATATTCGATATTCACATTTTAAGGTTAACTTTTCCGAAAAAGTTGACCGGTAGGCACCTGGACATCGGGATCATACCCGGTTGCTTAGTTAATTCGATATTCACATTTTGAGATTAACTTCCCCGAAGAAGTTGACCGGTTGGCACCTGGACATCGTGTTAGTACCCGATTGCTTCGTGATACTCGATATTCACATTTTAAGGTTAATTTTACCGAAGAAGTTGACAGGTTTGCACCTGGACATCGTGTTAGTACCCGATTGCTTCATGATACTCACATTTTAAGGTTAACTTTCCCGAAGAAGTTGACCGGTAGACACCTGGACATCGGGTTCATACTCGGTTGCTTCGTTAATTCGATATTCACATTTTGAGGTTAACTTCCCTGAAGAATTTGACCGGTAGGCACCTGGACATCCTGTTTGTACCCGATTGCTTCGTGATATTCGATATTTACATTTTTAGGTTAATTTCCTCGAAGAAGTTGACCGGTAGGCACCTGGACATGGGATTGATACCTGGTTGCTTCGTTAATTCGATATTTACATTTTAAGGTTAACTTTCCCAAAGAAGTTGACCGGTAGGCACCTAGACATCGGATTGATACCCGATTGCTTCGTGATATTCGATATTCACATTTTAAGGTTAACTTTCCCGAAGAAGTTGACCGGTAGACACCTGGACATCGGGTTCATACTCGGTTGCTTCGTTAATTCGATATTCACATTTTGAGGTTAACTTCCCTGAAGAATTTGACCGGTAGGCACCTGGACATCCTGTTTGTACCCGATTGCTTCGTGATATTCGATATTTACATTTTTAGGTTAATTTCCTCGAAGAAGTTGACCGGTAGGCACCTGGACATGGGATTGATACCTGGTTGCTTCGTTAATTCGATATTTACATTTTAAGGTTAACTTTCCCAAAGAAGTTGACCGGTAGGCACCTAGACATCGGATTGATACCCGATTGTTTCGTGATATTCCATATTCACATTTTAAGGTTAACTTTTCCGAAGAAGTTAACCGGTAGGCACCTGGACATCGTGTTTACACCCGGTTGCTTCGTTAATTCGATATTTACATTTTGAGGTTAACTTCCACGAAGAAGTTGACCGGTTTGCACCTGGACATCGTGTTTGTACCCGATTTCTTCGTGATATCGATATTCACATTTTAAGGTTAACTTTCCCGAAGATTTTGACCGGTAGGCACCTGGACATCGGATTGATACCCGATTGTTTCGTGATACTCGATATTCACATTTTAAGGTTAACTTTTCCGAAGAAGTTAACCGGTGGGCACCTGGACATCGTGTTAGTACCCGATTGCTTCATGATACTCACATTTTAAGGTTAACTTTCCCGAAGAAGTTGACCGGTAGACACCTGGACATCGGGTTCATACTCGGTTGCTTCGTTAATTCGATATTCACATTTTGAGGTTAACTTCCCTGAAGAATTTGACCGGTAGGCACCTGGACATCCTGTTTGTACCCGATTGCTTCGTGATATTCGATATTTACATTTTTAGGTTAATTTCCTCAAAGAAGTTGACCGGTAGGCACCTGGACATCGTGTTAGTACACAATTGCTTCGTGGTATTCGGTATTCACATTTTGAGGTTATATTCCCCGAAGAAGTTGAGCGAAGGGGACCTGGACATCGTGTTAGTACCCGATTGCTTCGTGATATTCGATATTTACATTTTTAGGTTAATTTCCCCTAAGTAGTTGAACCGGTAGGCACTTGGACATCGGATTGATACCCGGTTGCTTCGTGATATTCGATATTCACATTTTAAGGTTAACTTTTCCGAAGAAGTTGACCGGTAGGCACCTGGACATCGGATTGATACCCGGTTGCTTCGTTAATTCGATATTTACATTTTGAGGTTAACTTCTCTGAAGAAGTTGACCGGTAGGCACCTGGACATCCTGTTTGTACCCGATTGCTTCGTGATACTCGATATTCACATTTTAAGGTTAACTTTCCCGAAGAAGTTGACCGGTAGGCACCTGGACATCGGATTGATACCCGGTTGCTTCGTTAATTCGATATTTACATTCTGAGGTTAACTTCACCGAAGAAGTTGACCGGTAGACACCTGGACGTCGGGTTCATACCCGGTTGCTTCGTTAATTCGATATTCACATTTTGAGATTAACTTCCCCGAAGAAGTTGACCGGTTGGCACCTGGACATCGTGTTAGTACCCGATTGCTTCGTGATACTCGATATTCACGTTTTAAGGTTAACTTTCCCGAAGAAGTTGACCGGTAGACACTTCCCCGAAGAATTTGACCGGTAGGCACCTGGACATCCTGTTTGTACCCGATTGCTTCGTGATATTCGATATTTACATTTTGAGGTTAATTTCCACGAAAAAGATGACCGGTAGACACCTGGACATCGGGTTCATACCCGGTTGCTTCGTTAATTCGATATTCACATTTTGAGATTAACTTCCCCGAAGAAGTTGACCGGTTGGCACCTGGACATCGTGTTAGTACCCGATTGCTTCGTGATATTCGATATTTACATTTTTAGGTTAATTTCCCCTAAGTAGTTGAACCGGTAGGCACTTGGACATCGGATTGATACCCGGTTGCTTCGTGATATTCGATATTCACATTTTAAGGTTAACTTCCAGTTGACCGGTAGGCACCTGGACATCCTGTTTGTACCCGATTGCTTCGTGATATTCGATATTTACATTTTTAGGTTAATTTCCCCGAACAAGTTGACCGGTAGGCACCTGGACATCGGGTTCATACCCGGTTGCTTCGTTAATTCGATATTCACATTTTGAGGTTAACTTCCATGAAGAAGTTGAGCAGTTGGCACCTGGACATCCTGTTTGTACCCGATTGCTTCGTGATATTCGATATTTACATTTTTAGGTTAATTTCCCCGAAGAAGTTGACCGGTAGGCAACTGGACATCGGGTTCATACCCGGTTGCTTCGCTATTTCGATATTAACATTTTGAGCTTAAATTCCCCTAAGAAGTTGACCGTGAGGCACCTGGACATCGGGTTCATACCCGGTTGCATCGTTAATTCGATATCTACATTTTGAGGTTAACTTCCCCGAAGAAGTTGACCGGTTGGCACCTGGACATCCTGTTTGTACCCGTTTGCTTTGTGATATTCGATATTTACATTTTTAGGTTAATTTCCCCGAAGAAGTTGACCGGTAGGCACCTGGACAACCTGTTTGTACCCAATTGCTTTGTGATATTCGATATTCACATTTTAAGGTAAACTTTCCCGAAGAAGTTGACCGGTAGGCACCTGGACATCGGATTTATACCCGGTTGCTTCGTTAATTTGATATTTAAATTTTGAGGTTAACTTCCCCTAAGAAGTTGACCGGTAGGCACCTGGACATCCTGTTTGTATCCGATTGCTTCGTGATATTCGATATTTACATTTTTAGGTTAATTTCCCTTAAGAAGTTGACCGGTAGGCACCTGGACATCGGATTGATACCGGGTTGCTTCGTTAATTCGATATTTACATTTTGAGGTTAACTTCCCCTAAGAAGTTGACCGGTAGGCACCTGGACATCCTGTTTGTACCCGATTGCTTCGTGATATTCGATATTTACATTTTTAGGTTAATTTCCCCTAAGTAGTTGAACCGGTAGGCACTTGGACATTGGGTTTATACCCGGTTTCTTCGTTAATTCGAGAACCACATTTTGAGGTTAACTTCCCCGAAGAAGCTGACCGGTTGGCACCTAGACATCGTGATAGTACCCGATTGCTTCGTGATATTCGATATTCACATTTTAAGGTTAACTTTTCCGAAGAAGTTGACCGGTAGGCACCTGAACATCGGATTGATACCCGGTTGCTTTGTTAATTCGATATTTACATTTTGAGGTTAACTTCCCCTAAGAAGTTGACCGGTAGGCACCTGGACATTCTGTTTGTACCCGATTGCTTCGTGATATTCGATATTTACATTTTGAGGTTAACTTCCCCGAAGAAGTTGACCGGTAGGCACCTGGACATCGGATTGATACCCGGTTGCTTCGTTAATTTGATATTTACATTTTGAGGTTAACTTCCCCGAAGATGTTGACCGGCAGGCACCTGGACATCCTGTTTGTACCCGATTGCTTCGTGATATTCGAATATTTACATTTTTAGGTTAATTTCCCCGAAGAAGATGACCGGTAGGCACCTGAACATCGGATTGATACCCGGTTGCTTCGTTAATTCGATATTTACATTTTTAGGTTAACTTCCCCGAAGAAGTTGACCGGTAGGCACCTGGACATCCTGTTTGTACCCGATTGCTTCGTGATATTCGATATTTACATTTTTGGTTTAATTTCCCCGAAGAAGTTGACCGGTAGGCACCTGGACATCGGGTTTATACCCGGTTGCTTCGTTAATTCGATATTAACATTTTGAGCTTAAATTCCCCTAAGAAGTTGACCGTGAGGCACCTGGACATCGGGTTCATACCCGGTTGCATCGTTAATTCGATATCTACATTTTGAGGTTAACTTTCCCGAAGAAGTTGACCGGTAGGCAACTGGACATCGGGTTCATACCCGGTTGCTTCGCTATTTCGATATTAACATTTTGAGCTTAAATTCCCCTAAGAAGTTGACCGTGAGGCACCTGGACATCGGGTTCATACCCGGTTGCATCGTTAATTCGATATCTACATTTTGAGGTTAACTTCCCCGAAGAAGTTGACCGGTTGGCACCTGGACATCCTGTTTGTACCCGTTTGCTTTGTGATATTCGATATTTACATTTTTAGGTTAATTTCCCCGAAGAAGTTGACCGGTAGGCACCTGGACAACCTGTTTGTACCCAATTGCTTTGTGATATTCGATATTCACATTTTAAGGTAAACTTTCCCGAAGAAGTTGACCGGTAGGCACCTGGACATCGGATTCATACCCGGTTGCTTCGTTAATTTGATATTTACATTTTGAGGTTAACTTCCCCTAAGAAGTTGACCGGTAGGCACCTGGACATCCTGTTTGTATCCGATTGCTTCGTGATATTCGATATTTACATTTTTAGGTTAATTTCCCTTAAGAAGTTGACCGGTAGGCACCTGGACATCGGATTGATACCGGGTTGCTTCGTTAATTCGATATTTACATTTTGAGGTTAACTTCCCCTAAAAAGTTGACCGGTAGGCACCTGGACATCCTGTTTGTACCCGATTGCTTCGTGATATTCGATATTTACATTTTTAGGTTAATTTCCCCTAAGTAGTTGAACCGGTAGGCACTTGGACATTGGGTTTATACCCGGTTTCTTCGTTAATTCGAAATTCACATTTTGAGGTTAACTTCCCCGAAGAAGCTGACCGGTTGGCACCTAGACATCGTGATAGTACCCGATTGCTTCGTGATATTCGATATTCACATTTTAAGGTTAACTTTTCCGAAGAAGTTGACCGGTAGGCACCTGAACATCGGATTGATACCCGGTTGCTTTGTTAATTCGATATTTACATTTTGAGGTTAACTTCCCCTAAGAAGTTGACCGGTAGGCACCTGGACATTCTGTTTGTACCCGATTGCTTCGTGATATTCGATATTTACATTTTGAGGTTAACTTCCCCGAAGAAGTTGACCGGTAGGCACCTGGACATCGGATTGATACCCGGTTGCTTCGTTAATTTGATATTTACATTTTGAGGTTAACTTCCCCGAAGATGTTGACCGGCAGGCACCTGGACATCCTGTTTGTACCCGATTGCTTCGTGATATTCGAATATTTACATTTTTAGGTTAATTTCCCCGAAGAAGATGACCGGTAGGCACCTGAACATCGGATTGATACCCGGTTGCTTCGTTAATTCGATATTTACAGTTTTAGGTTAACTTCCCCGAAGAAGTTGACCGGTAGGCACCTGGACATCCTGTTTGTACCCGATTGCTTCGTGATATTCGATATTTACATTTTTGGTTTAATTTCCCCGAAGAAGTTGACCGGTAGGCACCTGGACATCGGGTTTATACCCGGTTGCTTCGTTAATTCGATATTAACATTTTGAGCTTAAATTCCCCTAAGAAGTTGACCGTGAGGCACCTGGACATCGGGTTCATTCCCGGTTGCATCGTTAATTCGATATCTACATTTTGAGGTTAACTTTCCCGAAGAAGTTGACCGGTAGGCAACTGGACATCGGGTTCATACCCGGTTGCTTCGTTAATTCGATATTAACATTTTGAGCTTAAATTCCCCTAAGAAGTTGACCGTGAGGCACCTGGACATCGGGTTCATACCCGGTTGCATCGTTAATTCGATATCTACATTTTGAGGTTAACTTCCCCGAAGAAGTTGACCGGTTGGCACCTGGACATCCTGTTTGTACCCGTTTGCTTTGTGATATTCGATATTTACATTTTTAGGTTAATTTCCCCGAAGAAGTTGACCGGTAGGCACCTGGACAACCTGTTTGTACCCAATTGCTTTGTGATATTCGATATTCACATTTTAAGGTAAACTTTCCCGAAGAAGTTGACCGGTAGGCACCTGGACATCGGATTCATACCCGGTTGCTTCGTTAATTTGATATTTACATTTTGAGGTTAACTTCCCCTAAGAAGTTGACCGGTAGGCACCTGGACATCCTGTTTGTATCCGATTGCTTCGTGATATTCGATATTTACATTTTTAGGTTAATTTCCCTTAAGAAGTTGACCGGTAGGCACCTGGACATCGGATTGATACCGGGTTGCTTCGTTAATTCGATATTTACATTTTCAGGTTAACTTCCCCTAAGAAGTTGACCGGTAGGCACCTGGACATCCTGTTTGTACCCGATTGCTTCGTGATATTCGATATTTACATTTTTAGGTTAATTTCCCCTAAGTAGTTGAACCGGTAGGCACTTGGACATTGGGTTTATACCCGGTTTCTTCGTTAATTCGAAATTCACATTTTGTGGTTAACTTCCCCGAAGAAGCTGACCGGTTGGCACCTAGACATCGTGATAGTACCCGATTGCTTCGTGATATTCGATATTCACATTTTAAGGTTAACTTTTCCGAAGAAGTTGACCGGTAGGCACCTGAACATCGGATTGATACCCGGTTGCTTTGTTAATTCGATATTTACATTTTGAGGTTAACTTCCCCTAAGAAGTTGACCGGTAGGCACCTGGACATTCTGTTTGTACCCGATTGCTTCGTGATATTCGATATTTACATTTTGAGGTTAACTTCCCCGAAGAAGTTGACCGGTAGGCACCTGGACATCGGATTGATACCCGGTTGCTTCGTTAATTTGATATTTACATTTTGAGGTTAACTTCCCCGAAGATGTTGACCGGCAGGCACCTGGACATCCTGTTTGTACCCGATTGCTTCGTGATATTCGAATATTTACATTTTTAGGTTAACTTCCCCGAAGAAGTTGACCGGTAGGCACCTGGACATCCTGTTTGTACCCGATTGCTTCGTGATATTCGATATTTACATTTTTGGTTTAATTTCCCCGAAGAAGTTGACCGGTAGGCACCTGGACATCGGGTTTATACCCGGTTGCTTTGTTAATTCGATATTCACATTTTGAGGTTAACTTTCCCGAAGAAGTTGACCGGTAGGCAGCTGGACATCGTGTTAGTACCCGATTTGTATTCAAATATTTACATTTTTAAGTTAATTTCCCCGCAGAAGATGACCGGTAGGCACCTGGACATCGGATTGATACCCGGTTGCTCCGTTAATTCGATATTTACATTTTGAGGTTAATTTCCCTGAAGAAGTTGACCGGTAGGGACCTGAACATCCTGTTTGTACCCGATTGCTTCGTGATATTCGATATTTACATTTTGAGGTTAATGTCTTCGAAGAAGTTGACCGGTAGGCACCTGGACATCGTTTTAGTACCCGATTACTTCGTGGTATTTGATATTTACATTTTGAGGTTATGTTCCCCGAAGAAGTTGACCGGCAGGCACCTGGACATCCTGTTTGTACCCGATTGCTTCGTGATATTCGATATATAGATTTTGAGGTTAATTTCCCCGAAGAAGTTGACCGGTAGGCACCTGGAAATCGTGTTAGTACCCGATTGGTTCGTGATATTTGATATTCACATTTTGAGGTTAACTTCCCCGAAGAAGTTGACCGGTAGGCACCTGGACATCGGATTGATACCCGGTTGCTTCGTTAATTTGATATTTACATTTTGAGGTTAATTTCCCCGAAGAAGTTTACCGGTAGGCACCTGGACATCGTGTTAGTACCCGATTTTTTCGTGATATTCGATATTCACATTTTGAGGTTAACTTTTCTGAAGAAGTTTGCTAAAGTTATTTTGGATGTCTGATGTTACTGTGATATTTGTGTGGAATATATACATAAAATATTTTTTTAACACACTTACATCAAAAGTTAGATTTTACGGCTTGTTTGGAAACCTTTAAGAGCTTATTTCACGGCCTAGGCCGTAAAGTAAATGAGCTCGCAATCTGATTGGCTGATGCTGGTCAGCTGACCTTTACTTTATGGTACAGCTGCCCAAACTGGCCCAAACGTCACGGCTGTTCATGGGTTTCGCCGCCCTCCGGGGGCATTTGTAAGTCTGTCGACCTACTCCCACCTAGAAATGCCCGCTGAGGCCGTTTTTTACGATAATCACCTCTCCCTAGGTTCGAATTCTCAGTTTTTTGTGTGATAAAAAATGTTATATGACACTTGGACCCTTTCGGCACTTAAGTTCTCGTGTATCGTACAACTCGCCACAGCCACATCAGAGCCTCGGCTACTTTTCGGTGGAGCCTCGGCTTCATATCTTCACTTCACCTCGGCTTCGCCTCGGCTACGTTCAATGAAGCCACGTCACCACCTCTACTTCGCCTCGGCTGCGATTGGACTTAGGCTCGTATTACGATACTTACTCGTACTATAAAGTGCCATTTCAGGTCCTTGTGTCATAAATAACTATTTTGTATAATTTATGCATAATTTTTGCATAGTCATTATGCATAAATTATGCATAATCATTATGGAAAAATTATGCATAATCATTATTGAAAAATTATGCATAATTTTTCCACCTGGGTGCCAAGTAAGGTTCCTGTGCAATTTTGTTTTCATAAATGTAAAACTGTCTGAATTAATCAACAAAGAGTCAACAAGAGAAAAATGCAGCAAATACACGTTACACAAATAAAATTACTGGTAATACATTTTGGTGTAATTGACTTAAATTGCAGCTCCTTGGTAAACTTTATAATAATAATTATTCGATAATCTTCCAATTCGCTGAATTGAAGATGAAAGTGTTTAGCATTATTTTTAACGGATTACAATTTATGAATAGTTTATTCATAATATTTGAATAGCTAATCCAAGCAACACGTTGTAATTATCGTGTAATATTCCCTCAGTAATTGATTATGTATATAAATTTTGAATAAACTTTGAATTATAACTATTCTAATATGATATATAATTTTTCTATCTGGGTTATAAAAAAAAATATATAACTGTGCTTTGAACTAGAACGATCTAAAGTAGTTTAGTTGCACCAGTTGCAGATTTACCAGAACCATTTACGGGTCCAGTCGGATGAATAGCAGTAGTTCCTACAGAATCTATTTCTGCTTCGAGAGAAACTTCATTTGTAGCATCTGCAAAAAGATTAATAAACAAAAACTTGCTAAAATGAAAGTTGAAAAATGTAAAAAGATTTTAATGAAAATTTTACATTTTAGGGCATTTACCTACAATAGTAAAATGGTTTGACAAAACATGATAAACATGACGCTTTCCATTTCCAATCATGCAGGATAAATATGTTATAAATTCTAAATCATGTATAAGATGTTTGTAAAACGTTATCCAGGAAAACAAATAGAAAACGTGTTATTCAAAGTAACATTTTTTTAAAGGGTATGTTACAATTTTAATTAATGATTGTTTTTAAAACCTAAAAATATTCTAAAAATTTAGATCAATTTAATTATTCATATTATGTAAAATTAACTTTATACAATTAAAATACAATTAAAATATAATTAATATACTTGGTTTTAACATTTTATACTAACTTTAAAATTAATGCTAAAATCAAAGAAAATTAGGTTACAAAATTTTGCAGATGAACTACGTGTTTTCTATTTATTTTTCTGAATAACGTGTTTTCTGTTATTTGATTTTACGAATGTTGTGCATGCTTGACTCGTTAGCAATTTTGAAAATTAACAAATTGACGTTGATTTTCTTGAAAATTTTTTTATAGTCACTACATAAAAAAAATCTAACTAAAAAATACTGTTTCAGCAGTATTTAGTATATATATATATACTATAGCGAGCAGGAGTATTAGTGGCTATTAGTTAATACACTCTTAGTACCCTCTTAGTACCATCTTAATTTATTTTATGTTTTATGTTAAAATAAGCATAAATTGCCATGTTTATTGTTATAATTAGGCATCAGCATTCAATTTTGCATCAAAAAATGGTATAACAATTAAAAATAGAGCAACAATTAATGTGAAAACACAAAAAGAAAAACTTGTTATTAATTTGATACACTGCGCCAGCGCGCGGAATCCATGCTGACCACGAGCAGAGTTACTAGACGACCAGAGCAACAAAAGTCACCACATCGAATAGAGTCGATAAAGACGCAAATATTGAAAAAGTTTGAAATCAGAAAAAAGGTAAATTAGTTTGTGATGTATATATTAATAAATCAGATAATGAAACTCTGTAAAAATAATAAATTTTAATCAAATTATTCAACAAATTTATTATTTATTAATATTTTTAGAAAAAAAAAATAAGCCAAAAATTTGCAAATTTGCATAAACAAGAAAAGCAAAAAATATAAAACTTCTAAAATATAAAAAAATAGGTAAAAAAATAAATATTATTATCTAAAAATTGAAAAATAAATTATTTTTTGTCTTGAAGTAGAAAAAATCCACTGAAAGTCCAAATCTCTAAAAAAATATATCATTTTCCTTTAAAATACTAAGATGGTACTAAGAGGGGACTAGGGCGGTACGAATAATTAAGACCGTCTAAATTCTTTCAAATATTGAAAATAATTTCTACACATTTTTCAACAAAGATAAAAACATTTTACGTTTCTCAAAATGTTAAAAAATATTAATTTCACTTTTTCATCAATTTTTTAAACTTTTGATTTTCAAACAAATTTCTCTTCCTAAATGCAAGAAAATTATTTTTGTCAAAAATAAAACAAACCTTTAAAATATCTCTAAGTATCAAAAAATCTATTCAGGGTCCAAAAATCTTAAAAACATTTTTTTTACGTTAAAATAATAAGATGGTACTACGATGATATTAAGACTAAGGGGTACTAAGGGGTACTAAGGCGGTACGAATAATTAAGACCGTCAAAGTCTTTTCAACTATTGGAAAACATTTCCAGACATTTTTTAACACAGATAAAAACATTTAGGTTTCTGAAAATGTTAAAAAATATTAATTTCACTTTTTCATCGATAAATCAAACTTTTAATTTTCAAACAAATTTTTCTTCCTTAATGCAAGAAAATTATTTTTGTGAAAAAAATTACAGACCTTAAAACTATCTCTAAGTATTAAAAAATCTATTCAGGGTCTACATATCTTAAAAAATATATCTTTTTCCATTTAAATACTGAGATGGTACTAAGAGGGTATTAAAAGAGTACAAAGGGGTACTAAGGCGGTGCGAATAAATAAGACCGTGTAAGTCGATTCAACTATTCGAAAACATTTCTACACATTTTTCAACAAAGATAAAAACATTTTACGTTTCTCAAAATATTAAAAAATATTAATTTTACTTTTTCATCGATAAATCAAACTTTTAATTTTCAAACAAATTTCTCTTCCTAAATGCAAGAAAATTATTTTTGTGAAAAAAATATATTAAACATTTTTACTAACTCTAAGTATCAAAAAATATATTCAGAGTCCAAATATCTGACAAACATATCTTTTTTCGGTAAAATACTGAGATAGTACTGAGAGGGAGTTAAGAGGGTACTAAGGGATACTTAGACGGTGCGAAGAATTAAGACCGTCCAAGTCTTTTCAACTATTAAAAAACATTTCTAGACACTTTTTAACAAAGATAAAATGATTTTACATTTCTCAAAATATTAAAACAAAATAATTTAACTTCTTCATCGATATTTTAAACTTTTTATTTTCCAAGAAATTTCTCTTCCTAAATGCCAGAAAATTATTTTTGTGAAAAATATAATAAACATTTTTACTATCTAAGTATCAAAAAATCTATTCAGGGTAAAAATAACTGAAAAACATATTTCTTTCCGTTTAAATACTGAGATGGTACTAAGAGGGTATTAAGAAAGTACTAAGAGGGTACAAAGACGGTTCAAATAAATAAGACCGTCTAAGTCTTTTTAACTATTGGAAAACATTTCTACACATTTTTCAAGTAAGATAAAAACATTTTACGTTTCTCAAAATGTTGAAAAATATTAATTTCACTTTTTCATCGATATTTTAAAACTTTTGATTTTCAAACAAATTTCTCTGCCTAAATGCAAGAAAATTATTTCAGTGAAAAAAATATATTAAACCTTTTTACTAAGTCTAAGTATCAAAAAATATATTCAGATTCCAAATATCTTAAAAACATTTTTTTTTACGTTAAAATAGTGAGATGGTACTAAGAGGGTATTAAGAGGGTACTAAGGGGTACTAAGGCAGTACGAATAATTAAGACCGTCTTAGTCTTTTCAACTATTGGAAAACATTTCTCCAGATAAATTAACAAAGATAGAAACAATTTACGTTACTCAAAATATTAAGAAATATTAATTTTACTTTTTGATCGATAAATCAAACTTATAATTTTCAAACAAATTTCACTTCCTAAATGCCAGAAAATTATTTTTGTGAAAATTATAATAAACATTTTTACTATCTCTAAGTATCAAAAAGTCTATTCAGGTTAAAAATATCTGAAAAACATATATTTTTCTATTAAAATACTGAGATGGTACTAAGAGGGTATTAAGAGAGTACTAAGGGGTACTAAGGTGGTACGAATAAATAAGACCATCTAAGTCTTTTCAACTATTGGAAAACATTTCTACACATTCTTCAACAAAGAGAAAAACATTTTCCGTTTCTTAAAATGTTAAAAAATATTAATTTTACTTTTTCATCGACCAGTCAAACTTTTAATTTTCAAACAAATTTCTCTTCCTAAATGCAAAAAAATTATTTTTGTGAAAAATATAACAAACCTTTATACTATCTCTAAACATCAAAAAATCTATTCAGGGTCTAAATATCTTAAAAACATTTTTTTACGTTAAAATAGTGAGATGGTACTAAGAGGGTATTAAGAGAGTACTAAGGGGTACTAAGGTGGTACGAATAAATAAGACCATCTAAGTCTTTTCAACTATTGGAAAACATTTCTACACATTCTTCAACAAAGATTAAAACATTTTACGTTTCTCAAAATGTAAAAAAATTATTATTTCACTTTTACCTTGATTTTTCAAACTTTTGATTTTCAAAGAAATTTCTCTTTCTAAATGCAAGAAAATTATATTTGTCAAAAATATAACAAACCTTTAAAATATCTCTAAGTATCAAAAATGATATTCAGAGTCCAAATATCTCAAAAACATATCTACTAAGAGGGTACAAAGACGGTACAAATAAATCAAACCGTCTAAGACTTTTTAACTATTGGAAAACATTTCTACACATTTTTCAAGTAAGATAAAAACATTTTACGTTTCTCAAAATGTTGAAAAATATTAATTTCACTTTTTCATCGATATTTTAAAACTTTTGATTTTCAAACAAATTTCTCTGCCTAAATGCAAGAAAATTATTTCAGTGAAAAAAATATATTAAACCTTTTTACTAAGTCTAAGTATCAAAAAATATATTCAGATTCCAAATATCTTAAAAACATTTTTTTTACGTTAAAATAGTGAGATGGTACTAAGAGGGTATTAAGAGGGTACTAAGGGGTACTAAGGCAGTACGAATAATTAAGACCGTCTTAGTCTTTTCAACTATTGGAAAACATTTCTCCAGATAAATTAACAAAGATAGAAACAATTTACGTTACTCAAAATATTAAGAAATATTAATTTTACTTTTTGATCGATAAATCAAACTTATAATTTTCAAACAAATTTCACTTCCTAAATGCCAGAAAATTATTTTTGTGAAAATTATAATAAACATTTTTACTATCTCTAAGTATCAAAAAGTCTATTCAGGTTAAAAATATCTGAAAAACATATATTTTTCTATTAAAATACTGAGATGGTACTAAGAGGGTATTAAGAGAGTACTAAGGGGTACTAAGGTGGTACGAATAAATAAGACCATCTAAGTCTTTTCAACTATTGGAAAACATTTCTACACATTCTTCAACAAAGAGAAAAACATTTTCCGTTTCTCAAAATGTTAAAAAATATTAATTTTACTTTTTCATCGACCAGTCAAACTTTTAATTTTCAAACAAATTTCTCTTCCTAAATGCAAAAAAATTATTTTTGTGAAAAATATAACAAACCTTTATACTATCTCTAAACATCAAAAAATCTATTCAGGGTCTAAATATCTTAAAAACATTTTTTTACGTTAAAATAGTGAGATGGTACTAAGAGGGTATTAAGAGAGTACTAAGGGGTACTAAGGTGGTACGAATAAATAAGACCATCTAAGTCTTTTCAACTATTGGAAAACATTTCTACACATTCTTCAACAAAGATTAAAACATTTTACGTTTCTCAAAATGTTTAAAACATTAATTTCACTTTTTCATCGATCAGTCAAACTTTTAATTTTCAAACAAATTTCTCTTTCTAATTGCAAGAAAATTATTTTTGTGAAAGATATAATAAACATTTTTACTATCTTTAATTATCAAAAAATCTATTCAGGGTCAAAATATCTGAAAAACATATCTTTTTCCATTTAAATACTCAGATGGTACTAAGAGGGTATTAAGAGAGTACTAAGGGGTACTAAGGCGATACGAATAATTAAGAACGTCAAAGTCTTTTCAACTATTGGAAAACATTTCTAGACAATTTTCAACAAAGATAAAAACATATTACGTTTCTCAAAATGTTAAAAAATATTAATTTCACTTTTTCATCGATAAATCAAACTTTTAATTTTCAAACAAATTTCTCTTCCTTAATGCCAGAAAATTATTTTTGTGAAAAATATAACAAACCTGTAAACTATCTCCAAGTATCAAAAAATCTATTCAGGGTCAAAATATCTGAAAAACATATCTTTTTCCGATTAAATACTGAGATGGTACTAAGGAGTTATTACGAGATTACTAACCCGAGTCGAAATCTAGACCCTCGATTAAACCTGGATATTATTAAAAAAAAATTAGAGGTTTAAAGAGCAGTAAAAGAGATGTAGTTGCTATGGAAATTAGACCCTCATATGCTTCTCTAAACGTGCGCAAATTTCCAAATCTGCACAGGTTGAGGGTCTTATGAGGGTCAGATATAAAGAATTATGAACCTCATTTAACTCTCGCACACCCTTCATATTTATTTTTCTTATTCTACTGTGCATGCGGTTATTAATTTTATTTATCATTATTATTGCTTATTTGAGCAAATAAAAAATATAAACTTATATTTTTAGAATAAAACTTATATATTCAGTGTACACTGTAAAAAACTGATTAAATTAAGACATATTTCGTGTATTAGACGTCAACTGAGACATGACAAATGTCTTAATTTAAGACACCTGTTTTTACAGTGTACAATTGTTTCATTAATCGAATGAAACTTTCGTTGTTTAAAGTTTATTTTGAGATTTCTATTAGTTAATTTAAGTTGTTTAAACAAATTTTTACATGTATGGTTAACATTCGCTAGACCTAAACAATTAAAACTACTTTGTAAAACTAAAAATCGCACGCTGGTTGGGATTGAACCCGGGACCCTTCGGATGCAAGTTGTACGCCTAAACCCCACAGCCACGCTGGCTTAGTACATCAATTACAAAATCCAATATTTAAATTTCAGATCAGTTAAGGGGAACATTTTTAAATCTTATTCAAGAACTCAAAGTTTGTATTATAATAGTTTCGCAGTCGGGGCTATTATGGTACAAAATAGTCAAAAATTGACGTTGGAAACGATTATTATTCAATTTGGGTTACTTCAAATTGAATAATCGTTTCCAAGGTCAATTTTTTTTAATTTTCATCAAATTGCAATTTTTAAGGTCTCATTTTGTAAAAAATACAAGTGTCCACAGTAGTAGAGCTATGCCGGTTCTGGCTCACTTATATACCTGAAACCTGCAGGAATCTGTTTTACCGGCCGCGAGTAGAAATCTGTTTTACCATGTAGGAATCTGTTTTACCCTAGTTACCGACCAGATGGCGCTGTGTGGGGGATTCCCCGCGCCATTTTGGATATTTACCCCCACTTTTGCGCGGGGATTTAAATTTTACTCCCACTTTTGAGCGGGAAGTTAAATTTTACCCCCACTTTTAGGTTTTTCAAGCGCGCCATTTTGGATTTTTACCCCCACTTTTGCGCGGTAAGTTTAAAATTACCCTCACTTTTAGGTATTTGAAGCGGGGATTTCCCTACTTTTGAGCGGGCTTTTAGTCTGTTGTAAGTGAGAGTTCTACGTTACCGACAGTGATTTTAGTGAGTTAGCACACCGGTCACTACTGATAAACGGCGCTGCAATCGAATCGCGCCAAGTTTAACTTAAAATGCTAACCCTTTTAATTTGCATAAAGTGTTATGTAAGAACTAATTTGCATATCATTAGTATGCAATACGACCCATGCGGCTAATTTGCATAAATTTCGTATTGTTGTTAACTTTTACCGAAGAACTAATTTGCATATCATTAATACCACCAATCTAATTTGCATAAACTGTGTATTGTTGGTATCTTTTACCTAAGAACTAATTTGCATATCATTACTATGCAACCACCCCACTACCCTACCCCCCCCCTTTACCCACCCACTCCACCTACCACCCAACTAGTAGATGTTTTAAATACCTCTATTCAATTCTCAACACCACCCACCACCCACAGCTCATCTACGAAACTAATGTATCGTCGCTTGGGAGAAGAACTCTGCCATTTCGATAAAGCTCTGAAAACAAAACCAACTCGCAAGAGCTCTGAAAACTGCGCCATTCTAATTAACATTTGAAGAAAGTGCCATTTCGGAATTGACAGATTTTGTTTTTAAATTTAGGTTGGCAACGCGAAAGATTTTGATTAGGTTAAGAATATCTATATAAAAAAACAAGCTCAGGTGATTTAAAAAATTTAAGAATTAAAATAAATTTACAATTATGTTTTAGTATTGATCACCTGAGCTTGTTTTTTTATGCTGACATTATTAACCTAATAAAAATCTTTCGGGTTGCCAACCGAAATTTAAAAACAAAATCTGTCAATTTCGAAATGGCACTTTCTTCAAATGTTAATTAGAATGGCACAGTTTTCAGAGCTCTTGCGAGTTGGTTTTGTTTTCAGAGCTTTATCGAAATGGCAGAGTTCTTCTCCCAAGCGACGGTATTGGGACTTAAATTTTCAAAACACCACCCACTTTTGCATATATGTTATCAAAATTCAAAAATCATAATAAAAATCGTGAGGAATCAAGGGAAGGTGATTTTAACGCTCGGGCCTAAGTGGGCGACTCAAGTGGGTGGTTGGGAGTAGGTGGCGCTAGGACCCAGCCCACGCAACTCAGCGCGGCATGCTGCTGCAGGCTGCGCGCATGCTTCCCAGAGCTATCGAGTGTGGGGGGGACTTGTGAGAGTGGGAGAGCCTCTAATGTATAGGCGTTCGCAAGAGATGAAATCTTATTTCGCTTCAGAGTTTTGTAGCAGCAGGTTCTCTCCCAAGAGCAGCTCCGTAAGTATTTCTAGCTTTACAGATTTTGTATATTTTACCAGTAAAATAACAATTCGTTGTTTATAATAATGTTTTTTAATATTACAGATAAACAGACATAGTTTCTGCCTACTTCTCTAGGAGGTTTACGGTTGTCAATAATAAACTCTGTAAGTAATTCAAAAATTTGTTTATTTACAAATAAAATAACAATTTTTTGTTTATTTACGAATAAAATAACAATTTTTTGTTTATTTACAAATAAAAAAAATTTTTTTTGTTAATAACACCCCCCTCCTCTTCTTCTGTTATAGGTACACTTGTTACACTGCCTACTTGGATAGGACGTACAAATACACTAGGCTTCAGCACTTAGTTCCGTAAGTATTACTATTTTTAATAATTTTGAAAAGTTACTAGTAAATAACAATTCATTGTTTACAACATTTTTCTCTTTTTCTGTTTTAGGTACACAGTTCTAGTCTGAACCTTATTTCCTCTGGTGTGAAAATTTAGCAATCTTCAACCCGACTTCAGTGAGAACAACGCAGCACGTTCCACTTCTGTTTTTTCAGCTTCTCTTTCAGCCTTCTTTTTCAGCATTTTTTCAGCATTTTTTCAGGCTTTTTTCAGTTTTCTTTTTCAGTTTTCTTTTTCAGTTTTCTTTTTCAGAGTTTAGAAAAAATTTGTCAAAATGTCCCGGTGTAGAAACAGTGTACAAAAACGTTTTGCCTCTGCTGACAGTGTAGATGAAATTTGTGAATGTTCCACCAATTTCATTGACACTGCTGAATTAAAGTTATGCTCTGTAAATTCCAAACCGGCTGACGCTCGTCTTATTAGTGCATTCGAATGGCAGCATAAATGTAAACAGCAATACGCTATTTTAAAAAAATTCTTTAATAGATATAGCTTTACGGTTGCTCAGAAACAAAAAATCTTAAATTTACTAAACAGAGTGCATTACTTAAAATGTCATTTTAATTTATTAGAGAAGAGCGGCGCCGGTCTCAATAACTCAAATGAAACAATTAAGTGGGTTGACACGGATACAGCCTTTAATAATCAATTACAGTCGGGAACAATAGTAAATTTAACGCATTTAGATGTGAATCAGTTCTTAGACGATGCCTTTGTTCCCTTTAAAAATCATGTCGAGACTTGTTTGAACACGCTTGGTCCGGTAAAAACGTATACGGTATTGTACGCCAAATTTAAGAAATCCCTACCTGACGGTTCAGAAGAATTCTCTTTTAAAAACTTTGCAGTTAAAGCGAGGGAAATTTTACCTTCAACTCAGTTAGATGAATTTTATAATGTTAATGTAAAACAGCTAACACTTAGAAAAATTGAGGAATTTGAGGAGAAAGAATCTAATTGGACTCTTGACTCCATCCATAGACTTGATGTAAATATTAATAAATTCAACCCCTTGAGCGCTAGTTCTTACATACGTCTGCCAAAAGTTATTGAAAATAAGCATGCCTGCATCAATGTTAGAAATGATCATGATAATCAATGCTTCAAGTGGTCGATTTTATCAGCATTACATCCAGATTCTTCTAATCCATGTCGTTTAACGACTTACGACGATTTTAAACATGATTTAGATTTTACTGGGATTAAATTTCCTGTAGCTCTAAATGATGTTGCGAAATTCGAAACGTTAAATACAATTTCCGTCAATGTATACGGTCTTCAAAAGGTTAATAATGATTTTAGTGTATCACCATTACATCTTACATCACAGAAAAGATATTCTCATGTGAATCTTTTACGCATTGAAGATCATTACATAGATGAAAGTTTGAATGTTGAGGAAGATGCTTCTGCTAATGAAACAATCGTTTCATTAAACTATCATTACGTTTGGATAAAGTTTTTTTCGCGACTTGTAAGCAGTCAATTGTCTAAACATGATCACAAGACGTATATTTGCGATCGCTGTTTGCATTACTTTCATAGGGAAGAAAAACTTATTGAACATACTGAAGATTGTAACAAATTGAATAAAACTAAAGTAATTTTACCACAGCCTAATAACAACGTAATTCAATTCAAGAATTTTAATAATAAGGAGCGTGCTCCATTTATCATATATGCAGACTGCGAGAGTTTATTACTTCCTGAAACGGAATCTTCAACCTTAGGTGATTGCACAGAAGTATTTCAAAACCATAAACTTCTGAGCATTGGATACTATTTAAAGTGTTATGATGATACTTTATCAGTATACAAAGCATCACCTAAGGATGAAGAAGATCCTGCAAAATGGTTTGCTAAAGAGTTAAAACAGTTGGCAGAGGATATTGAGACTGTATTTATGGTCACCATTCCGATGGAGAAACTAAATGCAAGTCAACAAGCTGCTTTTCGAAGCACTAACATTTGTCACATCTGTAAAAAGTCTATCGCGCATGGGGCTGTGAAAGTAAAAGATCATTGTCATATAACTGGAAAGTACAGGGGGGGTAGCGCATCAGGATTGTAACATCAACTATCAGGATTCAAGAACTATTCCTGTAGTATTCCACAATTTAAGTGGATACGATGCGCATTTCATTATAAAATCCATTGCCACTGAGTTTGAGGGTAAAGTTCACCTCCTCCCCGTTAACAAAGAAAGATATATTAGCTTCACCAAACATGTTCAAGGGAGTATCATCAATTTTCGGTTCATAGATTCATTCAAATTTATGGCATCGTCTTTGGATAAATTGGCATCTTATCTTCCTCAACATAATATAATAAATTCCGAATTTTCTACCTACTCTAAAAATAACGTAGAACTGTTAACCCGAAAAGGAATTTTTCCATACGAGTATTTGGACTGTAGAGCAAAACTTAATGAGGCACAACTACCTCCAATAGAAAAATTTTACAGTACATTAAACGATTCGCATGTAAGTAATGATGATTATATACATGCGCAAAAAGTCTGGAATACATTTAATTGCAAAAATCTCTGCGATTATGTATATTTGTACATGAAAACTGACATTTTACTACTCGCAGATATTTTTGAAAATTTTAGAAACCAGTGTATTATTGCGTACGGTTTAGATCCAGCTCATTATTATACAACACCTGGGTTGAGCTGGGATGCTATGTTAAAGTATAGTAATGTAAAATTGGAACTTCTCACTGATATAGATATGGTTATGTTTATTGAACGTGGCATTAGAGGTGGTGTAAGCCAGTGTTCAAATAGATATGCCAGAGCTAATAATCAGTATATGGAAAAATATAAAGAAGAAGAAGAGTCAACTTACATTATGTACTTGGATGCGAACAACCTGTATGGTTGGGCTATGATACAAGCACTTCCCTACGGTGGTTTTAAGTGGGTGCCAAATGTAAATAATAATTTTAATTTTAACGTTGAAGATGATGCTCCTGTTGGTTATATTTTAGAAGTTGATTTAGTCTATCCCGATGAATTACACAACAATCACAGTGATCTGCCATTCTGTTCAGAACACTTAAAACCACCGGGATCAAAAGAGACAAAGTTACTAACTACCCTTCTACCGAAACAAAAATACGTTATCCATTACCGTGCACTGAAGCAAGCTTTGGCACATGGTATTAAACTTACACATATTCACAGAATTTTACAATTCAAACAATCTGCTTGGTTGAAAAGTTATGTGGATTTTAATACCATGATGCGAACGAACGCTACAAATGATTTTGAAAAAAATCTATTTAAGCTAATGAATAATGCAGTGTACGGTAAGACAATGGAAAACGTACGGAAACGAGTTGACGTTAAACTTGTAACAAAGTGGGGGGGTAGATATGGAGCTGAAGCTCTTATATCTAAACCTAACTTCCACTCGCGAGCTATCTTTAGCGAAAATTTAGTTGCGGTGGAACTTAGAAAAACGGAAGTGCTTATGAATAAACCAATCTATATTGGTGTTAGCGTTTTAGACATTTCCAAAACACTCATGTATGATTTTCATTACGATTACATGCGAAAAAAGTATAATGATAACTGTAAATTGCTCTATACTGACACCGATAGTCTTGTTTATCACGTTAAATGTGAAAATATCTATTCTGATATGAAAGCAGATATTTCTAAATTTGATACTTCTGATTATCCTGTTGATAATATACATGGAATGCCGCAAGTCAATAAAAAAGTTTTAGGTCTCATGAAAGATGAGTGTAGTGGGAGAGTTATTACAGAATTTGTTGGCTTACGGAGTAAAATGTATAGCATTCGAGTAGAGGATCAGGACTTTATAAAAAAGGCTAAAGGTGTTAAGGAGGTAGTTGTGAAGAAAACAATTACCTTTGATGACTATGTCTACTGCTTAAAAAATTTTGAAATGCTAGCTAGAACACAATATTGTATCCGGTCAAAACTCCATAATGTACACACATTAAAACAGACAAAAATAGCTTTAAGTCCGTTTGATGATAAAAGATATTTAATAAAAAATAGTACGGACACCCTCGCTTGGGGGCATTATAATATAAACAATTTAGATTCTAATGATGTAGAAAAGACACTAGTTCAAGCAAACTGTTTATAAATTTATTGTAAATTTATTGTAAATTATCTTTGTTATTATACATTTTATTATTACTTATATTTGTAAATACTTAAAGAAATGAGAGGGGGAGAGAGAGAGCGAGAGGACAATAAATGAAAACTATATCTATATTAATTATTGTCTACTTCATTTAATAAAACCTTTATATGCATGCTTTGCAACTCTGTTTTACTTAAAAATTATTATTTGAAACTAAGAGATAAGGTTAATAACAGATACTACATAAATATTTATTTTATGAATTGTTTATTCAAAATAACTTAAATATATTACATTTTATTACATTAGTTTTACATATCCTCAAAGTTTCTTTAACATTACTTTAACATTATTTGAATAAAACAGCTTAACATTATTTTAGTATAAAATTATCTTTTTTGAAAGTAACATTTAACTGTTCTGAAAGTTAACTTTAACTTTCAAAAAGTTACTTTTAACTTTTCTAAAAGTTACCTTTAACTTTTCTAAAAGTTACCTTTAACTTTTCTAAAAGTTACCTTTAACTTTTCTAAAGTTACTTTTAACTTTTCTAAAAGTTACATTTAACTGTTCTGAAAGTTAACTTTAACTTTCAAAAAGTTACTTTTAACTTTTCTAAAAGTTACCTTTAACTTTTCTAAAAGTTAACTTTAACTTGTATTATATGATTACAATTCAGATTTGTTTATCCAACTGTTGTGTGAATTATCAAATCCAAGCCACTTTACATAGATTTTATCACTATTCTGCTTAAGAACTTTCTCTACGAGGTAAACGTCTGGATATTTCACTTTGGAGATCTCTTCTTCATAGAAGCCGCCTTCGATGGGTTGATTCTGATAATCCTTCAGCTTGTATGTTACTGGGCTTGTTCGTTTCACTTGAGTAATGGTAAATATTTCAGTTGTCCAGTTGGGTGTGTATCCTTTATTCAAAACATTTTTGTACTTGCTTACTTGAACTCGATCACCGACTTTGAATTTTGTCTTCTTAGGTTTAATTTCCCTTTGCTTGGAGATGCGCTTCAATAGTTCAGACTCATCCTCTCTGCTGACATCCTTTGGTTTCATTCCAATAGTACGATGCATCTTATTATTATATTGCGAAACAAGTGATGGTAAGATATGTATCCATTTGTAATTTCCTTGCAAGTTGAATTGTGGCCACATCATATTTTTCAGAGTCCGGTTAAATCTTTCAATAATTGAAGCTTTTAAGTTACTAAAGGTTGAATAAAGTTTGATTTTATGTGACTTCATTAAACTCTCAAATTGAGAATTATAAAATTCTTTGCCTCTATCAGTATGCAATTTTTTTGGAATCCGTCCATTCACAAGTATAGATTTCATTGCTGCTGAAACATCTTTTCCAGTTTTGCTTTTTACAGGTATAGTCCATGCATACTTGGAAAAGATATCTATAACCGTAAGTATATATTTAAAACCTTTATTAACTTTAGAATATGGCAGCATTTCAACTAAATCTGCTTGCCAAGTTTCATCTATTCCACGCATTTGCACTTTACGACGTGGGTAATTTCTCCTAGCTTGTCTATGTAATTCTGTAACTACTACTAACTTTTTATCAGCCATTTTCAATAATTTTAATGTATCTGAATACATCAATGTTTAACTTGATAATGATCTTGATTTTTATTTCACCTTCTTAATATATGATTTGAGCTTCACGTAATTCTTCAATAATCGAAATAATTTCATTGTTATGACTTGAATTACCAGCTTGTTGGGAAGCCATAAGCAACCGTAAACGGTCTACAAGTTCATTTGGATCATCCCAATAGACGTAGTCTGGATAAGACTTTCTCTTGACTATCATAACTTGTGGTAATAGACTCTTTTTCTTTAAGGAATTTCCAGTTTTTGGGAAAAGCTTTGCAATAATTTTAGTGAATTTGAAACTCGTGCTCATACGCAAAGATTTAGTTGGACTATCATTTTTTCTATGTGCATTTGTAGAAGTGAGAATTTCTTTATAGTTTTCTAAATCATTTGAACTTATTGCAGTTTCATCAGGTTTTTGTCTGAATAAAAGTTCTAACAGACCATCTGTTTTTGAATATTTTTTCTTTCCCACTAGATTAATGTATGGGCCCTCAAAATCTATTTGTGTATCACCAATTAGAAACGTACCATCAGGAAGTTTACGTACTCCATAAACCATATCCAAATACTGTTTTCTATTTTTATGTAGCATTTGTATAAATTTATTTGTCAATTTATTATAATCTTGATTTGTAGAATCACTATGAAACTCTTCATTTTTGAATTCATTAATCACATTTTCATTTTGCATATTAAGTAGATTTGCTTCTTGAGCAAAAGGAACCGAAAACTCTATGCTGTTATCATAAGTGGATGTATTGAATGGTATATTTCCACTAATAGCACTCTTAAAAGTTGTTTCAAAATCATCATCTTCCTCTTCTTTTATTTCTTCTTTTTTCTTAACATTTTCAATCTTGATAGGTGTTTGAGTTATATTCACTAATTTCTCTAATGGAGTTACCAATGGTTGAAAAGTTTCTCTTAACATATTTTCTGCATCCTCTCTACCACCTTTAAGTATGCGATGTTTCCGTCGTATAGCTTCACTTGCTTTTGCAATTTGATGAAGTTTTTCCACGTCTTTTCGAAACATGTTTATATATTGAAGTCTAAAATTGCACTATAGTAGTTGTTTAGAAACATTTGATATTTATAACTGAATGAAGCAATCAAAACCTTTTCAATAACGACCTTCATTTAAATTTCTATCTTTATCTATAACCACAAACCCATATCTATCAGAATTCCAACATGTAGAACATACATCTCTAAATTGAGTGTATGTCATATCCGTGTTTACATGATCATTATAAACATGCTTAAGATTTCTATCATCCTGTTTGAAAAGAACCAGTAAGTTGACATTATCTCTAACTAGATGTTTAGGAATATGGGCATAGGTTTGACACAAGTAAAAACTGTCAACGTTAACATGTCTACCCATACAAAAAAATGCTCTGACATTGTCCTGCTTCTCACAAGCAATATCATCGAAAATAAAGATAGAATTGGGTTCAGCATCTTTAGGTGAAACCACTTGCTCATGTTCACTGAATGGAAAGTACTTTATTCCATCAACATTACTCAATACTTTTTCTAGAAATTTATATTTTGGTTGTTGTAATGACTTTGAGTATAAATAAATATTTTCAAAGCTTAAACCATTTGGATGTATAATCAAAGAAAGAAGAGCATTCGTTTTTCCACAATTTGAGGGTCCACAAAAAGCTGCGCGAATACTATTCGAAAAAAGACTCCCATGACGCTTAACCCCACTGTCTTCGGTTTGAATGAGGTTATCGACATTTACAATTGGGAGCTGATCAGCTTGTACTTTAAACTGCATCTTGCAATCGACTGAGAAAAAAACTATAAATACCGTATTTATATATTCTACTTCCATCAGTTCGTTGTAAACCACCGTTGAGTAAAGAATGATTACTCATGATATAATGAAAAAGAAAACTTCTTGTAGAGGTAAAGGGTTTCTTAATAATATAATCAATAAATTACCGTTTGAGCTGCATTTACCTGGATATCAATATTGTGGACCTGGTAATAAGCTAAAAAAACGTTTGGCACGTGGTGATCCAGGTATAAACTCTTTGGATGCAGCTTGCAAAGAGCACGATATAGCATATTCGAAAGATCGGGAAAACATAACAGCGAGAAATTCTGCAGACAAAATACTAGCTGAAAAGGCGTGGCAACGAGTTCTTTCCAAGGACTCTAGCATTAGTGAAAAAGCAGCTGCATTAGCGGTAACCAACATAATGAAAGTTAAATCTAAATTCGGCATGGGTTTAAAAATTGAAGATAAGACAAAGAAAAAGATGCAAAAGAAGATGAAGAAGAAGAAGAAGAAGAAGAAGACAGTTTCTAAGAATAAGAAACGTGTCACATTGAATAAGGTTGTAAATGCTGCTAAAAAGAGTATGAAACCTAACAATAATTCAACAGATACTATTAGAACTGCTATGATTGGTGCAAAAAAAGCAATAAAGAAGTTTGGAGGTAAATCTAAAATTTCATCACCTCGAATTCTTTCCGTGCCCTCAAAAGTTGGTGGTATTTTACCACTTATTCCAATCTTTGCGGGGCTTAGTGCTCTAGGAGCTTTGAGTGGAGGGATCGGTGGTATAGTAAAAGCTGTAAATGATGCTAATGCAGCCAAAAAACAATTTTCTGAAGCCCAACGACATAATCAAACAATGGAGGCTATTGCCTTAGGAAAAGGTTTACATCTAAAACCTTATCGCCAAGGACTTGGTCTTTATCTCCAGCCGTATCAAGGAAAAGGATTGAAGAATAAGAAAAGGATTCAAAAAAACTAATATTGCAGCTACCTCACCGCGCGCTAACGAACTTTGATCTATTTAAATTTGCTAAAATTATGAAAATACCTCATTTTCGCGGAGTTTTTATGCGGAATGAATTACCCACTGCAGGACCTCGGAAATATGAGTCAGCAATAATTAATCTTGATGACAAGGAAGGATCTGGAACCCATTGGGTAGCTTACAAAAAGATAAATAATGAAACTGAATATTTTGATAGTTTTGTAAATCTTTCACCACCATTAGATCTAATTGTCTACTTAGGTGTTGGTAGCTGTATAAAATATAATCATGTGAGATATCAAAATTTCGATACATTTATATGCGGACACTTATGTCTTAAGTTTCTATGTGGACAACTTAATCTTAAGAATAATTTTAGACTATATAAGAATGCATAATTAACTGTAAGCATCAGTATAAAAATAGATGTCAATCATGACTGACTCTTTCACTTTAACGTTAACGGGGAACTCTTCAGTTCTTGAAACTGCATCTTCCCACCAATTGAACTATCAGAAAACAAAAATTATGCGCTTGGACTTGTTGATTTATTTACATATAATTCAATTCCTAATATTGATATTGGTTGTAATAAGTTGTATATAGATGATTTCGTAATTGAAATACCTACAGGTAGTTATGAAATTAAAGATATTGAATCTTATATTAAATCAAAGTTACCAAATAACATTGATTTACTTATCACACCTAACAACAATACATTAGGTTGTAAAATTAAATCTAATCGTAACATTGATTTTTATTATGAAGATTCAATTGGTAAGTTATTAGGATTTACTCCTCGTGAACTGAAAGCCGATGAAACTCATAATTCTGATTTACCTGTATCTATATTGAAAGTGAATACTCTACGAGTTGAGTGTAATATTACAACAGGAGCGTATATAAATAATCAAAAAGTGCATACTATACATGAATTTTTTCCTGTTGTTCCACCTGGATATAAGATCACGGAAGTTTCAACTCGAATCATTTACCTTCCAATCACCGTGAAGACAATACATAATATTCAGCTTCGTTTAATTGATCAGGACGGTAGCTTGGTTAATTTCAGAGGGGAAACAATAACAATACGTTTACATATAAAATCTATGTAATGGGTATCGTGTACAATCACAAAAAGAAGGTTGGTGGCAGTTATAAAAGTCAATCAACATGTGCAGAGAAGATCAGTGTGAATGTGACTCGGAGAGTGTTAACACCTCAGAATCAACTATTCCTGAAACAACTCGGTCTACAAGTCAAACCTCGAAAATAAGAAAAAGAAAGAGGAAAAGAAGAGATCAACTTTATCTATTTTTTATGTGCAGCTGTTCTAAGAAAAATGGAAGAAATTCTGAGCAGTCCAACAGCAGTGAATTTTGATGAATCCATTGCTAATTATGAAATTCATAGTCATCAACCATATGCATCGTCATCTTTTAATAACAGTGATGAAATCCGAATTGTAGTACAAAATCAAGATTTGTCTATTTTACCAAGTAAAAGTGCATTACATATATTTGGAAGGTTAACTAAGGATGATGGAATCACTCTTACAGAAAATGTCCATCTTACAAATAATGCTATAGCTTATTTGTTTGATGAAATTCGTTATGAATTAAATGGTATTGAGATTGATCGATGCAAGTATGTTGGACACACTACAACTATAAAAAACTTAGTATCTTTAACACCTTCTCAAGTTAACCGTGCAGAAAATGCTGGATTTGTGAAGTTTGAATCAACTTCAAGTATGTCATTGACAAATGGATATTTTAATGTAACAATACCACTGAGTATGATTTTCGGTTTTGCTGAAGATTATAAGAAAATTGTTACGAATGCTAAACATGAACTTATTTTAATAAGATCACGTAATGATAAAAATTCTATTATTTATAATGGACCAGTTGGTATCCCTGAGTTTAAATTTGTAATTAATAAACTTGAGTGGTTGGTACCATATGTATTACCATCTGACAATAATAAAATAAAATTATTGAAATTTATTGAAAAAGATCCATTAATTTCAATAAGTTTTAGATCTTGGGAAATGTATGAGTATCCATTAGTTCCCAGGAGTACAAGAGTTATGTGGCAAATTAAATCTTCAACACAATTAGAGAAACCAAGATATGTAATTGTTGGATTTCAAACTGAAAGAAAAGATAAATTGGGAGTTACTGCATGTTTTTTTGATCACTGTAACCTCACAAATGTGAAACTGTTTTTGAACTCACAATCTTATCCTTATGGGAATTTAAATCTACACTTTGATCAAAATCAGTATTCTATATTATATGATATGTATGCTAACTTTCAATCCTCTTACTATGAAAGAGATTCGGAACCTATATTAAATATGTCAAATTTTAAATTATTGGCTCCATTAATTGTGATTGACTGCTCAAAACAAAACGAGTTCCTGAAGCAGACCTCAGTCGATGTACGTTTGGAATTTGAGTCCACAGATAATATCCCCGATGCAACAACTGCATACTGTCTAGTCATTCATGATCGCATTGTGCAATATAAACCAATCAGCGGTATTGTCAAGAAATTGTAAAAGTGGAGGGGGAGTGACTGAACTGGTATATAAGTTGTGTTCTTGGGATAGAATTTTATTTCTATTCCAGGATGTAGTTCATAGTAGACGTTCAAGGCTTCAAACAGTCCAGCAACGATTTCATTGTCAAGGAGTTGACTATTCTTCCACTGGAAGCAGATGCTACACCTCAAGTTTATTTCTTTCAACCACCCTATCATTATGATTCACTATCGAAACGTTGCAGAAGTATAAACACATGGTTGACATTCAATTACCATGGACTCCATTGGGGTAAAGGAGAAATACCTTATGATGAACTGCGAGCTATTTTTTAAGAAACATTACAAGGAGCGAAAACTATCTATACAAAAGGCGTTGAAAAGAAAGAGTGGTTAGAAAAATATTTGTTAAATGTACGAAATTTAGAAGATATAGATTGTCCACCGCTTAGAAATGTAAGAAAAGACTTATTGTTAACTACATGTACATACCATTGTATAAGAATTGAAAATTGTGCTGCAAACAATGTAATAGCTCTTCGAAATTGGTTTCTAAATGTAATGTGTGAACCTATAGAATCTATAGTAGGTGCTGATGAATTACATCCTCTGTCTAATAGTTTAAAATCTTATTATGAGCAATGGGAATATGTATTGAAATGAATTTGAACTTTTAATATGAATAAATTAATTGAATAGTTTTAAAAAATCAATGTGTTTTTACTGCTTAACCTAAACCTTAGTATTATAATAAAAAGATTAATGAATAAATTCTTAGACGATGTCTTTGTTCTCTTTAAAAATCAAGTCGAGACTTGTTTGAACACGCTTGTTCCAGTAAAAATCGTTACTGCTTTATCTAAACCCTTAGTATTATAATAGAAAGAATTTATGAATCAATTCTTAGACGATGTCTTTGTTCTGTTTAAAAAGCAAGTTGAGACTTGTTTGAACACGCTTGTTCTGCTAAAAATCGTATACTGAAGACCAAAGTGTCTTTACCTTATATTTTTTTAATTGTTTTCTCTGTTTTTTTTATATATATATTTTTATTTTTTATTTTTATTTTTTATTGTTTTCTCTGTTTTCTTTTTTTATTTTCTTTCCTTTTTTTCTTTTTTATTGTTTTCTCTTTTTTTTTTATTGTTTTCTTTTTTTCTTTTTTTTCATTATATATTTTTTTTTTTCATTATATTTTTTCCCTCTCTTTTTTATTATTTTTATTTTTTTTCTTACATTTTTAAAATATAAAGATAGAATAAAAAGATACAATTTATAAGTAAATTTTTGCATTTATTTACACACATCTCTTGAATATTTACAGTATATTACAATTCTCTTTATTATAATATTTATTAGATAAATTCAAATTCTAGATTATTATATTTTCCACCAATATATTTTAATTTTAATTTGTTGGATTCCACGGCTTCGTCGAACACCTTGAAGTTGTCTGGCTTCTTCTCAAACAGATTCGTAAATCTTGCTGGCAGGAACGTCCGGAATTCATCATCCAAATCAACTGCAAACTTGAAGCCATACTTGGTTGACATCCTCTTTATACTAGTTACGGTATAGAGGGCGTTGACATCTAACTCAGCAAGCGGCTTCGTGGGTAGTAGTTGCTGCAAACGTCCAAGAGAGTTGATTTTGCTTAAGATGGCGTCCATTCTTTTGAATATCTGTAAGCAAATCAAAATGGAGCTGTTAGATTAAAACATATTAATAAGCTAAAATCAAAAATAGGCTTTAAGGTAGAAGAGGGCTTACCTAGTAGAGGATTCGGAGCTGCTCCTGATGCTGCTTCAGCTGCTGATGTATTCTGTAACAGATATGTCTCCACTTGGCTTCAAATCCTTCTTATATCTCTTGAACCCCACTCCTTCTCCAATTTCCCACTCTTCTTACCCCCCCTTTGTTGTTGCGCGCGCAACTCTATTTTCACTTAGGATTCCCGTTAACGCACGCGCATCTTTCTTGCGCACCTTTCACTTTTGAGACTGCTAATGATATGCAAATTAGTTCTTACATAACAATTTATGTAAATTAAATTTAAATTAGATAGATAGATGGTATTGCATACTAATGATATGCAAATTAGTTCTTACATAACACTTTATGCAAATTAAAAGGGTTAGCATTTTAAGTTAAACTTGGCGGGATTCGATTGCAGCGCCGTCTATCAGTAGTGACCGGTGTGCTAACTCACTAAAATCACTGTCGGTAACGTAGAACTCTCACTTACAACAGACTAAAAGCCCGCTCAAAAGTAGGGAAATCCCCGCTTCAAATACCTAAAAGTGGGGGTAATTTTAAACTTACCGCGCAAAAGTGGGGGTAAAAATCCAAAATGGCGCGCTTGAAAAACCTAAAAGTGGGGGTAAAATTTAACTTCCCGCTCAAAAGTGGGAGTAAAATTTAAATTCCCGCGCAAAAGTGGGGGTAAAAATCCAAAATGGCGCGGGGAATCCCCCACACAGCGCCATCTGGTCGGTAACTAGGGTAAAACAGATTCCTACATGGTAAAACAGATTTCTACTCGCGGCCGGTAAAACAGATTCCTGCAGGTTTCAGGTATATAAGTGAGCCAGAACCGGCATAGCTCTACTACTGTCCACCCTTCTACTGAAAAAAATTTTATTAACTTATGTGTCTTCTATATCAAAAATCAAAATTATTCATTTGGACTAACTTTTGTTCCGACTGTTCGTCCGATTCCTCCTTAAATATTTTTACAAAAAAGAAGACATTTTTTAAGTGAACAAAATTATTTGCAGTTAATATTATTTATTTTTAAAAAAATCATTTTGTATATAATGGTTAAAGTTTAATATTATATATAACTTGTTATTATAGAACCTAATATAAACTGTGGAGTTTAAGTTTATTACGAGGTTTGAAAGAAGGTCAAATAGGTTTTAAATTAAAATCGAGAATTCTGAAGGTTGAAATGAGGATGTCAGTAATACGATTGAAAATGTTAGAAAGGTTGAAAAGAGGTTTTAAATGTTTTTATAAAAAGTCGAGAATTATAGAGGTCAAAAAGAGGGTTTCTAATATATTCTACATTATTAAGAGTGTTAAAAGAGGTTGTAGAAGATGCAAAAGAGATTTTAAGAGATGCTAAAGAGAGTGATGAGATCAAGGAGACGTAATGGAGGTTCTATTAAGCAGTACAGAGGTTTAAATGAATGTCTATATTTCGACTCGGGAAGGGATACTAAGGTGGTACGAATAAATAAGACCTTCTAAGTCATTTCAACTATTGGAAAACATTTCTAGACATTTTTCAACAAAGATAAAAACATTTTACGTTTCTCAAAATGTTAAAAAATATTCATTTCACTTTTTCATCGATATATCAAACTTTTAATTTTCAAACAAATTTCTCTTCCTAAATGCCAGAAAAATATTTTTGTGAAAAATTATAACAAATCTTTAAACTATCTCTAAGTATCAAAAAATCTATTCAGGGTCAAAATATCTGAAAAACATATCTTTTTCAGTTTAAATACTGAGATGGTACAAAGAGGGTATTAAGAGAGTACTAAGGGGAGTAGTTATACTAGGCGGGTTCTAGGCCAAGATGTCTGGTGCGCATGCGTGATCTGTTTTTTCTCTCTTACGTCATCCAAAAGGAATTTGCAAGGTCAACCGTTGACATGTGTTTCTGACGTCATCGGAAAGGAATTTGCAAGGTCAACCGTTGACATGTGTCTCTTACGTCATCGGAAAGGAATTTTGAACATATTTTGAACATATTTCAGAAAAATACATATTTATAAACAACTCGAAATGGTTAAAACATTTCAGATTTTCGATATTTGGATTTGACATAATATGACGAAAATTTGATTTTATTTTGTAGAGCTTCAAAGAAATTTTAAAATAAAAATTGAATTAAATTTTTTACTCATGATATTATTTTTGGTGAAAAATTGAAATATTTTGAAAACCTGTTATTTGTTTTGTGGTGGGTAAAGTATTGTATATTTAGAGATTTTTAATTTTGTGCACTTGTTTTTTGTCAGGTTAATTACAAGAAAATTATGATAAACTTGAAAACGATAATATACCACAATTATTCAATCTTGAGCAAAATGAGTCGTAGGTGGAGTTTTCGAGAAAATTGTTTTGCTTTAGTTTTGAAGAATTAGTCGACACTTTTTTAATTTTTAATATGTTCAAAAAGTTTATATGAATTTTTAAAGAACCTAATAGTATCTAACAAGAATCAAGAAAAGAAAATTGATTTTCTTAATTGGACAATAAGTGACACAAATGTCTCAAAAAAGTCAAATTAAAAATGGTTTTTATTTCCAATTTTTCCAGACAAAGTTGAAATACTCATAAATTCGTGTGTAAATGTTTTTTTTATAAATCATAAAGACGCATATCTCTTAATTTTACTTGGAAAATTCTAATTTGTTCGTATTAAATTTTATTTACGTTAGGGAGATATTTAAAAAACATTGTGACACTTTGAGGTTATATTTAATGTTTATATGTTCTTATTATACTTGAAGTGGGAAAAAAGAATAAGATTTAAAGAAAAAGTAGGAAAATAGTTATGAAATAATAAATTAACTAATAAAAAACAAAAAAGTTTAGGAAAAAAACATTATTTGTTTTTAGGCCAAGTTGACAGGATTTGTTGCTGCACTTTATTATTTCTAATTTAGAATTACACTTTTTTATCTTTATTTGTCAAGTTTTACAGTTTTATTTGTAATTAAATGCACATTTCTATAGAAATGTACACTTTTTTCACTCTTAAATTTTCCAAGTCAGATGCAGACATTTAAATCTGCCGCGAACTCTATCGAAAGTTGACAAGTGCTGTATGTGGAAACACCTTTAAAGTATCAATTTCAGAATTTTTTATTTTTCTGTTTAAAAACATTGTTTTACCACCCAAAACCTTATCAATCTTATTAACAAAGTTACACTTTGTCCCAATAATAACTCTTTTGCCCAATTTTCATTGTACTTTGCCAATATTTAACAAAGAACCCTACGTGAACGAACCAGTACTCTGAAAGAACCCAGATTAGTTCTCCTACGGTTCCGGCCATCTACCAGGGTTGACACGTGTCTCTTACGTCATCGGAAAGGAATTTGCAACTCTTGACAAGTTTCAACATGTATACAATTAACGAATATAATTTATGGTTTCAGATTTCTAAGAATTTGTGAGCGTCCAGAAGTTGCAAGTATTGTATCAAATTTCTAAGAATTTATCAAGAATATGATTTATTGCTTCCTAAGTATTGTTTTATTAAAATCTTGGTTATTTTTCCAGGAATTTTACTCTTATCTTTAAATGTTTAAAAATCATGACTTTTGTCGGCATTTGAAAAATATAATTTATTGCTTCCTTCTGTCCAGACTTTAAAGAATTTGTTTATTTAATTTGAAAATCGTGCATTTAGGCTTTTGTTTATCAAGAAGCGTCCTGTAGTAGCAAGTACGGAATGTGGTATCAAATTTCTAAGAATTTGTCTATTATTTATCAAGAATATAATTTATTACTTCCTAAACAAGAATTTTATTTATTAAATTATACATTCCATAAATTTTTTAACCGTGAGAAAGAATGTGACAAGGATAGCAAATAATGAGATAGAAAAGGACAAAGCATAGAGCGTTCTCTATATAAGAAAGTTGTGCTAAAAAGCATCCTCAGTTCATTTTTAAAACCTGCTAATGGTAGATCGTACACTGTTAATAATTTCTTAATAAAAATTCTAGAGTTAAAAACTTTTATTCGAAATTTACATTCTTTCAAAGATTTTGAAAAATTAATCATGAATTTTGATAAGTTGAACAAAATTGCACAAGGAAAAAATTTTCCACCAACAAAAAAATTAAGTGATCTTGAGTTAAACCAAGTTTACCATATTACTGATATAAGAATCGTGAAGACGAAATTCGGCAAGAGGATTTGTGTTAAAATTGAAAACCAATTTTCAGTGTTTCTGCCGAAAAGAATTTTTGATGCTGTGACTGAAGATAAAACATTACTACCTCATTTTCAACAACTGATTTTCAGATAAAAGCTAGGACTCAAGTATTTAGGAGGAAAATATAATCACATTGAATTTACAGAATTTTAAAATGTCTGTTATACCAAAATCTCAACTTATGCTCTCAACTACATTTAATTTAAATCCATCACTTACAAAACAAGCAGTTATTGGAGTAAAATTTAGCAACGATGGACAGTTAACGAGTGTTTTGCTTCCTCATAGAGGAAGCTTTGTGATCGTTAAAATTTTCGATTTTCTAAAAATAGTCTAAATCGACTCATTTTCATCTAAAAAGCGAAAATTTTCATTCCTAAGCAAATGTCCAGATGTATGTGTGTGTGTGTATGTATGTGTGTGTGTGTGTGTATAGCGTTTTTTGTGTACAAGATATTTTGAGAACGCTTAGACGGATTCCAATAAAATTTGGATGACTTATTAAGCTCATGAATATCTAAATTTGGACACAAGGATTTTTAAAAATACCCAACCAAATTTTTTTGAGCACATTTTTTCATCGAAAAAAATCGTTTTTTGCCAAAAAAATTTTTTATGCTAAAAATACAACTTAATGAATACAAAAATCATATTCCTTATCTCAAAACGAATCGATTGACCTATATAACTTTCATAATTGATCAAGAATTCGTAAAATAATTCATATTTTTTGCATTTAAAATTGTTCATTTTTAAATAACTTCCCCAATTAACTTACATATTATTAATTTCTTGCTTCCTCTATGAGGAAGCAAATTATTTTGCTTACTTGGAAGCGAAATGTCCATGAAATGGACATAATTCTCACCTAGTTTAAATTTATATCAAATCATCCTCGAAGCAGCATTTCTTTTACTTTTCAAGACTGGAAATTATTTAAAACTTATAAAAGTATTATTTCGGCATATTTTAACGGAGAAAAAGAACCACAAACAATAAAGTGTGATAATTTTCGAATACGATTTGGAATCTTGTTTGGAGGCAAAGCAGTAGCATTGGACAACGATGTAAATCAGTCATTTATAATGAAGGAAATTTCTTTTAAAATACTACAAGATTTGATTTTCTGCATTGATCAACGCTTTGAAAGTTTATCAATTGTGCGTCTTAATAAAGTGTATAATTGTATTATAAAAAATATTACTGAAACTTTGAGGTGTAAAAAAATACTTAGTGAAAATGATATTAAATGATATGTGAAAATGTATTTTAAAAAGTTAGTTAGAAATTTTGAAAACAAAGTATTACTAGCTGATATTATTACATATAATATTAAATATTTAACTAAAGATGTATGTGAAAGGTTAAATAAATCTGTAGAAATGTAATGAGAATAAATATATTTATTAATCATATTAAAAAGTGTTACAATTCATTATCATTTATCTAACTATTATGTGAAGAATCAAAACCTAACCATTTTACAAGTACTTGATTACCGCGTTTTCGAAGTATTTTTTCTACCAAGTAAATGTCTGAATATTTAATTTTTGAAATTTCTTGCTCATAAAAACATCCAGATACAGGATTGTCTTGATAATCGCTAAGAAGATATGTTATTGGTTCAGTATTTTTAATAGAGCTTACAGTAAAAATTTCAGTATTCCAATTTGGAGTATAACCTTTTTCAAAAACATTTTTAAATTTACTAATACGAACTTTATCACCTACTTTAAACTTAGGTTTCTTAATTAAATGCTTTATAATACTCTTTCTATATACATAAAGTAATAAACTTTTCTGATTGCTAACTGTAACATCTTTCGGTTTCATTTTAATAGTTCGATGCTTAGTGTCATTATAAGATATTATAATAAGTCAGATACAATGTCTATCCATTTATAATTACCACGCAAGCTAAATTGCATCCACATTTTATTTTTCAAAGTACGATTAAATCGCTCACAAATTAATGCTTTTAAATTGCTAAATGTTGAGTACATGTTAATATTAAATCGTTTCATAAGATTTTCAAAGTTTGAATTGTAAAATTCTTTCCCTTTATCCACTTGTAAATTCTTTAATACACGTCCTTCAATAAGAACAGATTCCATCGCTGCAGCAACATCTACACCTTTCTTGGATTTTACAGGAACAGCCCAAGCATATTTGGAGAAAACATCAATAACTGTTAATAAGTATTTGAAGCCTTTATTTTCTTTTGCGTAAGGAATCATTTCAACCAAATCAGCTTGCCAGGTTTCATTAATGCCTCGAACACCAACATTTCTTCTTTTGTAATTCTTTCTTGCCGGTTTATGCAACTCTTTAACCAATTGTAGCTTCTTAATGTCCATTATGATTTTGTTCAAGAGCATTCAATCAGTTGTGTATTTTATCAACAATCTCTCTAATAGACAACACCTCTCTATTATTTTCAATATGAACTTTTAAATTCTCGAAAAATTGTTTCAATGAATCTTCTAATGTTTTAATTTTTAAATTATTTCCAAGTATGTTGGTTTTTAAAGAGTCTACTACAACATTAATTGCTTTCACTTCAGATTGTACAATATTTTGAACAAGATTTAAATTCACTGCATCATTCAATTGTTCAGCGTCAGCTACATTGCATAGCTTTTTACTTTCCATGTCATAATGACCTTCCGCAGTAACTTTGAATCCTATTCCAGGTAGACCAAACTGCAAAGTTTCTGATTTCTTAAATTGACGTCCGAATACATCGATGCTCATGTTGAGACTTACGTTAATTTTAATGTGACGTTAATAAATAATGTTTGCTTCACGTAATTCTTCAATTATGGATATAATTTCATTATTGTGACTTGGGTTACCAGCACTTTGAGATGCTAATAGTAATCTTAGTCGATCTACTAATTCATTAGGATCATCCCAATAACCGTAATCAATCTTTTTCTCTTGATTAATCATATATTTTGGTATTAAACCTTTACCCCGAATTGGAGAAGCTATAAAATTTTGAAATTTCAAGTTCCTATCATCACGTATAGCTCCATCAACTTTATAATACTGTTTATGAGCATTTGTCAATATAACAATATTCTTATATTTTTGACGATCATTTAAACTTACAAAATTTTCTTCAGGAACTTTCTTAAATAAGAGTTCAAGTAAACCTTTAGTTGCAGGTTAAATATTAGATCCTATAACAATATTATTTGGTTTAAAATTTATTGGTGAATCACCAATCATCAACTGTCCTCTAGCTAATTTACGAACTCCATATGAGTTATCTAAATCCTTTTTTCTTTCATCAAACATTTGCAAATATACACTTGTAATGCCAGGAGTTTTATTTTCTGGAACGTGATTATCAGGTGCACTACTTTCAGGTGTGTACTTATTATCGGAAGCTGTTCTAAATGACAATTTATCATCTTCTTCGTTTACTTCTTCATTATTTTCTTTCTTTATTTCAATTTTTACTGGATCAATATACTTGACTGTTTCAAAGCCATGAACCAGTTTTTGAATTGGTGTTACTATTGGTTTAAATGTATCATTTAATGATCGTTCAACATCTTCTTTTCCCAGCTTTAATATTCTATGTTTTCGACGAATTGAAGGCATGTTGTCTTTACTAAGTCTACAGTGGTACTGACTATAAAGTTCAATTTATAACTCTTATAAAGCAATCAAAACCTTTTCTATATCTTCCTTGATTAATTTCAGAATCTTTATCAATTACTATAAATTCATATTTATTTTTATTCCAACATGAAGCACAGAGTTCTTTAAATTTTGTAAATGTCATGTCTGTATTTACATGATCATCGTATATATGCTTTAGATTCATTTCATCTTGTTTAAATAATACCAATAGATTCACATTATCTCTGATAAGATGTTTTGGAATGCGAGCATAAGTTTGACACAAATAAAAACAGTCAACTGATTTATGTCGACCCATAGCAAAGAATGCTTTAATATTGTCTTGCTTCTCACAAGCTACATCATCAAATATAAATATTGAGTTGGGTCGTGCTTCACTAGGTGTCACTACATCTGCATGTTCATTAAATGGAAAGTATTCAACACCATCAACTGGTTTCAAAGCATTTTCTAAAAATTTATATTTTGGTTGATTTAAGGATTTTGAGTAGACATAAATATTTTAAAATCTTAATCCATTTGGATGTGTTAAAAGAGCAAGTAAAGCATTTGTTTTTCCACAATTAGATGGACCACAAAATATTGCTCGCACGCTGTTTGGTAATAAGTTACCATGACGATTTCTTTCACATTTTTCAACTACTGTATCAAAATTAGCTACAGGCAGTTCGTCACGTTGTGCTTCAAACTCCATTTTCAGACTGACTGAAAAACTATAAATACTCTACTTATATGCAAATCTCTTCAGTGTGACTTTAGATCTCATAAGAACATGATTGTACACAACAGAGTCAGTTCTAAGCGAACCTCGAAAGAGGCAAGACGTGGAAAAGGTTTACTAAATAGAATCTTGAATAATCTACCAGTAGAGTTACATATTCCTGGTTATCAATACTGTGGACCAGGAACAAAATTAGCTAAAAGACTTGCTCGTGGAGATCCAGGAATCAATCCTCTTGACACCGCTTGTAAAGAGCACGATATTGCTTACTCAAAAAATAGACAAAATATTGACGCTAGAAACGCTGCTGACAAAGTACTTTTGGTGAAAAAGCTGCTGCTTACGCAATAACAAACACCATGAAAATGAAATCTAAACTTGGAATGGGTTTAAAAAAAAAAACCCTCATTAAGAAATATTGTATCTGCAGCTAAGAAATCAATAATTCCAGATAATGATTTAAATACTGTAATTAAATCTGCTTTACTTGAAGCACGTGTAGCTGTAAATAAGGCTGGTGGAAAAGGAAAAATTAAAAAACCACGTATTCTACCAGTTCCAGCTAAAGTAGGGGGAATTTTACCTTTTCTTATTCCTCTTTTTGCTGGTCTTAGTGCAACAGGAGCTTTAGCGGGAGGGGCAGCTGGTATAGCAAAAGCTGTAAATGATGCAAAATCAGCAAAACGCCAACTTGAGGAAAGTAAACGTCACAATGAGACCATGGAAGCTATTGCCTTAGGAAAAGGACTTTACTTGAAACCTTATAGACAAGGACTAGGACTTCATTTAAAACCATATAAGCTAGGACAAGGATGCAAGGCAAAAAAACTTGAAGTGAAGATACCTCACCGAGCTCTAACAGATATTGATCTTGTTAAATTTGCAAAAATCTTTAAAATTCCACATTTCCGAGGTGTCTTTATGAGAAATGAGATGCCAGTAAATGGACCTCGGAAATATGAGTCAGCTATTATAAATTTAGATGGTAAAGATGGTCTTGGAACTCATTGGTGTGCTTTTAAAAAAAAATTAATAAAAAATATATTATGTTGATAGTTTCTGGAATTATGTGGACATCTATGTCTTAAATTTCTATGTAATCAACTATAAAAGCAAGTTGTTCTTAATTTTCAAGTCAGTCAATCACTTGATTTCAGAATGGACGAATCACTAATATTAACGTTATCTGAAAATTCTTCTACTCTAGAATCTCAGTACTTTCCACCAATAGAATTATCTCCTTTCAAAAATTATGCACTCAGTCTTGTTGAATTTCTTTCATTTAATTCAATTCCTAATGTAGATGTTGGACAAAATCAATTTTATATTGATAATAAAGAAATTACAATACCTACCGGAAGTTATGAAATTGGTGACATTCATAGATATTTGCAGAGAAGTTTGGAAAAAGAGGGCATTGATATTCATATTAAGCCTAATAATAAATCATTAAAAAGTGAAATTTTCTGCAATAGAGATATTAATTTCAAACCTAAAGATTCTATTGGTCGCTTGCTAGGCTTTTCTCCTCGAAAATTAGAAGCTAATAAGTTTTATCAATCTGATCAACCAGTATCCATAATCAAAGTAAATTCTCTAAGAGTTGAGTGCAATATAACTACAGGGGCATATATCAATGGTGAGAAGGTACACACAATTCATGAATTTTTTCCTGTTGTACCACCAGGATATAAGATAGTGGAAGTTCCATCTCACGTCATTTACTTGCCAGTCGCCGTCAAGACAATAGATCAAATTCAGTTGCGGATTGTTGATCAAGACGGACATTTAATTAATTTTCGTGGTGAAACGATTACAATCAGACTGCACATAAAATCTGTGAAATAATAATGGGTATTGTTTTTCAAAACAGAAGAAAAATTGGTTTTGGTTATAAAAATATAGCACCATGCCAAAGAAAAACCAGTCATCCACAAACACTCAAAGTGTTAACACCTCAAAACGTGCAGCTGCTCAAAAGTCTAGGTCTCAAAGTCAAAAGCTGAAAAGATTTAAATTCATCTGTACTTGTATCTGTCGACGTTTATTTATTTGCCATGGAAGAGGAAATTTTAAATATTGATACACCAATCATCTTTGATGAATCTATTGCTCATTGTGAAGTTCATACACATCAACCTTATGCTTCATCAACTTACGGCAACAGTGATGAAATTCGAATCGCTGTACAAAACCAAGACCATTGCCTTTTCCCAAGCAAAAGCTCAATTCATGTGCACGGGAAACTAGTAAAGGTTGATGGAACTGCTGTTGAAAATACAAATTTAGTTTCTAATGGCATTTGTCATTTATTTAAAGAAGTTAAATATGAACTTAACGGAGTAGAAATTGATAAAAATAAAAATGTTGGTCTCACAAGTCTAATGAAAAACTATATTTATTTAGATTCTAGCCAGCATAAATTTCTTGAAAATGCTGGTTGGTTAGAATTTAATGATGATGATAAAAAAATAAGTAATGCCGAAGGCTACTTTGATGTCTGTATACCGCTTAATATGATATTTGGATTTGCTGAAGATGATCAAAAAATTATTGTTAATGCTAAACATGAGCTAATTTTTATCAGATCAAGAAATGATTCAAATGCTGTATTACAAGTAGCACCTCTTGAAAATTATAAGATTACAATTAAAAAAGTGGAATGGTTCTTGCCTTATATCAAGTTATCGGATTCTCGAAAATTTAAACTATTAAAATACATTGAAAAGGACCCGTCAATTCAACTGAGTTTTCGTACCTAGGAATTGTATGAATATCCATTACTGCCAGCTACTCAGAAACATATTTAGACTGTGAAGACTTCTACTCAATTAGAAAAACCAAGATTTATTGTATTGGGATTTCAAACAAATAGAAAGAATCAAACTGTACAGAATTCAAGTCATTTGGATCATTGTAAAATATCGGACGTTAAATTATTTTTAAACTCACAAAGCTATCCTTATTGTAATATGAATATTGATATTGATAAAAATCAGTATTCTACATTGTATGAAATGTATTTAAATTTTCAAGCCGGTTATTATGGTAAAGAATCACAACCACTTTTATTAAAAAAAGAATTTTTACAATATGCTCCGTTAATTGTTATAGATTGTTCAAAGCAGAATGAATCGTTAAAGAATGGCCCTGTAGATATCCGTTTAGAATTTAAATCGAAAGAAAATTTTCCAGCCAATACATCAGCACATTGTCTAATTATACATGATCGTATCGTTGAATATAAACCTATAAGCGGTATAGTTAAAAAATTAGTATAAAACGTTTTAAACAAGTTAAATTTATTTAGTTGCTTTTAAGATGGAGTACATAGTAGACGTGCAAGGATTCAAATTACCACTTAATAAATTTATATTAAAAGAATTAGCTATAATCTCTTTGAATGGTGAAACTCTTTGTATCCTGTTTCAACCACCTTGTGAATGGAATAAAATACCAAACAAGTATAAATGTATTAATCGATGGTTAGAAAAGAAATTCCATGGTATTTCCTGGAGTGCTGGAGAAGTACCTTATACGTTGATAAAAGAAATATTAGAAACTGTATTAAAAGATGCTAGTAAAATTTATGTTAAAGGTTTAGAAAAAAAAGTGTGGTTACAAAATGTTATTCATAAAAGTGTAATTGATATGCATGATTTAGAATGTCCTTCGTTAAAAAATTTAATGCATGAATCTTCTGTTAATGTTTGTTTGTATCATTCAAATTCAAACTTTACTTGTGCGCTTCAAAATGTTATACTTTTAAAAAAATGGTTGTATAAAGCTAATGTTTAATAAATGTAAAAATTTGAAAAATGATATTTTATTTAAAAATCCTTATCCTCTTTTCAGGTAAAAGAACGACAACTTTTAATTACATAAAATAAATTTTTTATTTCATAATATTATACATGACAATATTTTACATATTCAAAAATAATACTTAACAATTAAAGTTTTATAATTATTACTATACATAAAGTAATTTTTGAAAATAATATTTCATTTTCTTACGTAAAGTTTTATATATACAGTAGCATATCACATTTTACATAGTTTTATATATATATACATATATATATATATAAGAAAAATATATTATTAAAATGAAAATATTAATAAAAATAAAAATTAACAACAAAAAATATATAATATAATAAATATAATGATTAATAATATAAAAGTACAGTATATACATTGTACACAGTATATATACCTAGATTTTTTAATAGTTCGGCTGATTGTACTCAATGAAGGAAGTGGTAAATTTTTCGCCAATATTTCGTAGGTAATTCTGCCTCCTGTCATAAACAGATAAGAAGAAAACTTTTTCATTGACATGCTGCATTTATAACCTTTTTTCTTCGTATTAGATTTTCCAATCGAAGCTTGGTTCAACATATTTAAAAAGGAAGATTGGGATTGCTGTGTTTCCTCCTCGGAATCTTCTTCTGGTCGAACATTTGCAAAAAGTGGGTCAGAATAATTCGTTCGATCATTATTCTGACTTTTTATTCCCCCGAAGCATAAGTGTTTTCATTTAAAATAATTAAAGAATTTCCGAGAGGATTTCTGAAAATCGTGCCAAAAGATTGATCATTTGAAAATGTCTCGACAGAGTTCAATTCTTGATTGTTCTCAGGAAATTGATACTGGAATTGCATTTCCGCTTCTTTGGAAGAATTTGAGCTGTCCAAATCTAAAATTCTGTAGTCACTTGCATTTCTTGTTGTATTACTATCATAAAGTGGAAATTGATTATCCACGAATTGCGATGAACCACTCTCTGAATAATTAGGACAATCTTTTCTAGACAGGTCTAAATTTGCCAAGACAGTTTGTTCTTTTTCTTGTGGTGTGGTTTTTTTATTAATTTGAAGTGATGACTTTTTCTGTGATTCTTCACTGTTGCTTGTGTCTTCTTGCTTTCTTTTTTTATTTCCAGAGTGCAGACTGATGTGTCTGTTGAAATTAGATAAATGCCATTTATTGTTATTCTTCCCTACTTTTGTTGTTTTTAACACTAAACCGCACTGAGGACACGTTATATGAGCTGTATAACACGGTTTCGCAGAAGGGTTGTTTGAGTCGTTTGAAACTGTAACATCAATTTTAACCTCTAATCTCAATTTTCGATTTAATTCAGATTCCATTTTACCGATATTATTATTAGCAAAAACCAAAATGCCGTTAGCTATTTTTTTCTTTTCAATTTCAATTTCAGACTCCAAATTTGCGTTAGTTTGAGAATTACTAATGAAAGAGAGATTTATTCTAGGAGAAGTTTGACTGACTTTTATAGTTTTAATAGATTTTTCACTTTGCTGCCAGTAAGAATCCTTCGTACCTTGTACAAATTGTACCGCTTTTTGAATTGATATTCTATCACCGATCGTAAATTTAAAACTTTGTGGAGATTTAGAAAAGCAACCATAATAATCATTTAAATTGACTTCCTGTGCCAGTAGAGAAGATAGTGTATTTGCTACAAAATTTTAAAATTCATCAATAGTCTCCTTAGTAATAAGCCGAAACGCATGTTCATTAGCCAAATTTTGACAATTAAAAATATTTTTAACATAAGGAGGAAATATCAAAGTTCCCTTGAAGCCTACATCCAATTTTCTCCAAAAATGGGCACATTGTTCCTCAAATGAGTTTTTCTTTTCCATCTTCTCTATTAAAGCGCCGCATTCTGTACATAAGTTGTTCCTTTGGACTTCGGAATCATTTTCTGGATCAGATTGTGACATTTTCTCAATTTTTAATAACAATATGATTCCTTTGAAATATAACCTCGGAAATAACCTTGAAAGTAGAAGAATTTATTGTTAATAAAATTTAAGTTATATAGTTTTTTAATTAATTGTACTTTTTATAACAAAATCTTAATTATGTAAATTTTTAATTTATTAAAAAATTAAGCTGACTTTATTTATATTTGTAAACATAAATACAGAAAAATTTAACCCTTACACAAATTGTCAATAAAAGCAATTTTTAAACTATTCGTCTTGAAGGAAGATGCGAAGAGAAAAGTCTAGCTTGAAATGCGCGAATATGAGTTAACAAAACAATGCGATCAGTGCGAAATCGAAAAGATGGCCTGAGACGACCAAATACGACAATAAACCAAAAAAAAGACCGCGTCGTCTCTGGATCTCTCGGATCTCAGTGAATAGCCCCTCGTCCACATATCTGCGGTAAAAAGGAATTACAAAATCAAACCTGCTCATAACATCAATTTCTAAATCCTCCATAACTATATCAGAGATAAAAGCTGATATGGGGGAACCCATGGGGGTGCCAAAAACTTGTTTATAATATTTTTGATCAAATTGAAAATATGTATTGTTCATTGAAAATTCAATGCCAATGTGGAATTCATTTTTTGGTAATTTAGTGTGTTCTTTTATTAAATTCCATCTTTTTTTAATTCCTGATTTTACTAAATTATAAGGAATATTTGAGAAAAGGGATTTAACATCAAGAGAGACCATAATGTTTTTATTAGGAATGGTTGTTTTATTAATTATATTTTTAAATTCAACTGAATTCTTAACATGTGAGATTGGTTTAGAAAGCGATTTTGTTAAAATATTGTTAAAGCACTTTGCCATGAAATATGTGGGGGAATTTATACATGAAACAACCGGTCTCAACGGACAATTATTTTTATGAATCTTTGGTAATCCATAGGCCCTACATATATTTGTATTACATGTTAGAATATCCTTTCTCTTTATGGGACCAAGGTATCCTTTTTTTTCCATTTATCTAAAAGATTGAAAGTTCGATTTTGTAAAGATTTTAAAGGATTTTCATTTATTAGTTCGTATGAGTTCTCATCATTTAATAAATTAAACATCTTATAATTATAGTCGATTTTGTTTAAAATAACGGTAATATTACCTTTGTCTGCTTTAGTGACAAGAATATCATTGTTATTATTAATAAAGAAGTTTGTCAGTTTCTCAGTCACTAAAAATAAAAAATAATTTTTAATCATGTCCAAATTGTTATATTGTTTATCGACGTTATATTATAATATTGACGTTCTTGAATTTTTCAAGTGATTAATTTTAAATTCTGTGTTTAACAAATTATGGATTTTATTAACATTAGGTAAGAGTTTATTTATATCGACCAAAAAAATTGCAAAATTGTATTCTAAATATTCTATTTGTTTCTTCTTATTTGTCTAATTAATTAATCTTGTAAAAAATACATCATAATTTTGTATATTTATATTTTTTAGTCCCTGAAGAGGAGAACTGTTCGTTCTCGAAACGTAGGACATTTGTTAAATAAAAAATAAACAGTATTTCAGTCCGAATGTGTCGATTTATTAATTCAAAATAAAATAGTACAGTAGAACCCACGTATATCGGACCCGCATATATCGGATTCCCGTCTTTATCAGATATTTTTGCCGGTCCCTTGAATTTATATATCATGTATTTTTACCCGGATAAATCGGATTCCCGCATATATCGGAAAAAAAAAGTTGAAAATAGCTGATCTAAAAAGCCCTAAATTGTAATTTTTATCCAAATACACTAATTTTTTAAAATTAATGTCCGCCATATTGGATCCGCCATTTTTAATTTTGAAAGATTATGTATAGATTCGTAATCTGCGACCCAAAAAACCCCTATATACCATGTTTCATAAATTTTTGCAGAAATTTTGAATTTTTGTCCGCCATATTGGATCCGCCATTTTGAATTTTTGAAAATTGTGCACGGTTTCAGAATCAGCGCCCCGAAAACCCCTGTGTACTAAGTTTTATAAATTTCGGCAAAAATTTTGCATTTTCGTCCGCCATTTTGGATCCGCCATTTTGAATTTTTGAAATCTGACTTTAGATTCGTAATCAGCGACCACAAAAACTGCTAGAAACAAAGTGGTTCGAAATTTTATCAACACGTTTTTGATTAAATAGTTTAGAATCGGGTTTCAGACCACTGTGCGCCGCGTCTAGGCTTGTCCGTTCACGCACTACAACGTCGCGTACAACCCGATTTGAAGACAAATATTTCCAAAAATGGCAAAAAGTGGCAAGAATCTTTTATGTTCATCGAAAGTTAACGTCTTAATGAACATTTCTCAATAAATAATTTTTCGGCAGTTGTCGGCAGCTCTAACTTATGATATCTTGAATTTTGTAGTGTACAAATACTGTAAATAGTTGCCTTCATTGCTTTTTTTAAATAATAGGTTGAACATTAGAGGAATATTTCTTAAAATATCTTACAAACAGTAAAACGAACTGTTAAATTAATATGTACATTATTTAAATATGTTAATTTAAATGGTCACTAGCTCCAAATAATGGAAGATGTGAGTTTTACGGCAAAATCAACTATAAGCGAGGCTGAGCGGTTAAGACCATGATACATTAATAAAAAAAATGTTTAACGGCTGAAATATTCTAAATCAAACACAATACATATAATAGATCATAAAATCATTAAAGAAAAATTTATTTGAAGACATCAATTTTTTTACTTTTGGCCAGCTAGATTCGACTCTCAGACCACTGTGCGTCCTTTTGGGCCGAAGCCGTGTCAACCTCAAATCACTTAAGAAATAGATGTCCTTCAAGAAGTTTGACTGGAGAAACGCCATATCAAAAATGGACTGGAGCAAATCCTGACCTGTCATACCTCAGGACATTTGGAACTAAAGGTCTTTCACTAAACAAGTCACCTGGAAAGGGTAAATTTCAATCCCGTGCTCGTCAGTGTGTCTTCTTAGGTTATTCAGACGAAAGCAAGGCATATAGGAGTTTGGCTGATCAATGAAAAGAAAGTCGAGCTGACAAGAGATGTGAAGTTCGTTAATGACTTTTTGCCGAGAAAGAACTTTGTCGATTTTATCTCTTTAGACACTTTGAATCGAACTGACAATCGGAACGAATTCGAGGACTGGATTCAGATCAATGTGCCGATGAATAATAATGGAATGCAACCAGAAGTCGATCAGGAAGAACGAGAGACGCTAGATGATGAAGAAGATTTTCGCGGATTCGAAAATGCTCAAGGAATTGACGAAAAAAGATTAGCTGGCCGACCAAAAACTGTATTATCAGGAACCCGTGGAAGACCCAGAAAGGTGTACAACACAGCTGCAAGTACGGCATATGAAGAATATTCGGAACATGCTAATCTAGCAGAAATTCCATTAAAAGAAGCATTGACCGGAGCTGAGTCTGAAGAATGGAAGCGTGCAATTCGCGAAGAATTTCAAGCCTTAATCAAAAACAAAACATTTGAATTGGTTGATCGTCCCGACGATAGAAATGTAATTGAAAGCAGATTAGTACTTCGAAAGAAATTAAATGCAGAAGGAATCTTAGAAAAGAGAAAAGCACGAGTGGTGGCCAAAGGATACTCTCAACTTCCTGGAGTTGATTTCAAGGAGACTTTCGCTCCAGTTGTCCGCCTTGAATCTATCAGACTCTTGATGGCTCTTGCTGTTGAAAAGGATCTACATGTACATCAACTGGACATCACTACTGCGTTCTTAAACGGAGATATCAAAGAAGAAATCTTCATGGAAATTCCAGAACTTTTCGAAGAAATGCTTCCTGAAATTTCATCGATAGAAGAAATCAACGATCACATAAACGATGCATCTCGGATGTCAAAAATTATACAAGATTGTAACAAAGTTTGCCTGATGAAGAAAGCGCTCTATGTCCTGAAACAGGCTGGCAGGCAATGGCATTTAAAGTTGGAGAAAATTTTGAAATCACTTGGACTGGAACCACTCAATGCTGACTCTTGCATCTACATTGCAAAACGTGGAGATAATATACTCATCGTAGCCACTTATGTAGATGATATTTTGTTACTATCGGATGATCTTACCTGGCTGGCAAGTTTCAAGAAAAGTTTCGGAGAACGATTTACAATCAAGGACTTAGGAACTGTGAAACACTGCCTGGGAATTGAATTTCATCAAGGAAGTGAGCATTTAGAAATCTCACAAACTAGATATATTCAAGAACTTTTGAAGAAGTACGGGATAGAAAACTGTAAACCAGCGACAACGCCCCTAAATCCTGGAACAAAGCTGAGAAAGCCTGAGGATTCTTCGAAAGAAGAGAAGAAATATCCCTTTAGAGAACTTATTGGAAGCCTCATGTATTTGGCTGTCGCCACAAGACCAGACCTGGTGTATTCCGTGAATCATTTAAGCCAGTTTAATAATTCACATGGAGTTGAACACTGGATCGCGGCTAAAAGAATTCTTAGGTATCTCCAAGGAACTAAAAATCTGGGATTAAAATACCGAAAAACATCAAAAGGACTTGAAGGATTTGTAGACGCTGATTGGGCTGGTTGCTTAGACGATCGAAGATCGTATACTGGCTTCGTTTTTGTGCTCGGCGGTGGTGCCATTAGCTGGCAAGCTAAAAAACAACGAACTGTGGCCTTATCCAGCACGGAGGCGGAGTACATGGGTTTGACGGAAGCTGCCAAGGAGGCTGTGCATCTTCAGAGATTCCTGAGTGAAATCGGACTTAAAGAGCAATGTGTCATTCCGATTTTTAACGATAATTTAGGTGCGCAAAAGTTGGCTCAGAACCCTGTTTACCACTCCAGGAGTAAACATATTGACATACGTCATCACTTTGTCAGAGCAGCACTACAGCAACGTTGGATTACACTGGATCATATCTCATCAGCTGAGATGATGTCAGATGTGTTCACCAAAGGTCTATCAGGACCTAAACATCAAAAGTGTTTGACTCAATTCGGAATGAGTTCTTGTGGAAAAGAAAAATAAATAAACAATTATCAGTGAAATTATTTTTTTTTCATAAAATTGTTTGTTTTTTTGCTAAGATATTATGTGGATAAAATTGAGAAAGAAATTTTTCTATGAAGTTCGTTATGTTGACAAAATCATTTTTGCTAAAAGTGTTATGTGAATAAGATATATTTTTTTGAAATTAATCTTTTTAACCAAAATTGTATGGTTTTCGCTTGAGGGGGAGTGTTGAAAATGGACACATATATTTATTTCAAGCTACACCCCTGTATGTTAAGGGGGCCGATTATGTAATTTGATTTGATTCCGAAATGATTTGATTTCGCCTGACTTCACTTTTTTTCTCTTTTAACTGTTAGAATTTTCGAAAACAAAAGTCAGTAAAAGTGAAAAAAAGTGAAGTCAGGCGAAATCAAATCATTTCGGAATCAAATCAAATTACATAATCGACCCCAGTGCTGCCATCTGCACATCTTTAAGTTGTAGTCAGTTGTTCGAAACCACTCGAACCGTTAACATTGTTTCTAATAAATGCTCATTTGTATTTAGATTCCTTTGTTCTTTTCTTTTATCTTTCGCTTAAAGTCTCAATAAATATAGTGAAAATTAAGCATTTCATATGTTTCTGGTAAGTTCTAATATCAAATATCAACCCAAGTGCGAAAAATGACATGGCCCAGGGTTGGCCCAGTATTGGCAAATTAGTTGCCGAAGTTCGGCCACCAGTACTGGCGCAGTACTGTTTTGTTAACCACGGGCTTCACATGGCAGCTTAAATTTTGCTAAGACTTGGCAGCCAATATTGGCCCTGACTTGGACCAAACTTGTCTTTCAAGTGTAAAATTACTGTCTAGTTCGAATATTCAGACCTAATCAAAAAGTTTTTTTTTTCACTACGTGAATAAAATTATTGTAGGTATTAAATCATTTTTAAATTTGTTAAAATCCCTTTTTCTTTATTTTTCTATTATTATTATGGCTATTATTATTATTAATTCTTATTATTATTTATTTGAGTGAATAAAAAAATTTATAGTTTTTAAATTCAATTATTTTAACATAGTTTTATTGGCAGAATACAACTTTGTTTTTCAATTTTATTTTTACATTTTTTATTGGTTAACTATATCAATTATTTATAACATTTTATTTGTTTTTTCTGCGCAGACTTAATTATATTCGCATAACATTTGTAAGACCTAAATAATTACAACTACCTAAAGAATTAAAAATCGCACGGACGTAGGGATCGAACCCGGGACGCTTGGGGTAAAAGTCGAACGCTCTGACACCCCGTACGCGCTGGACTTGGTAATTAAGTTGCAAACTCTAGTATATGAATATCAGTCCTTTCAGGGGCGAACCAACTGAAACTGTTTTACCGGCTAACTGAGTGTGACGTGATTTCTTTCACTCTGTTTTATTTATACAAATTTATGGATATTTCTCAATGTGTTAAATTTTTTAAATGTTACTGACCGTTTAGTGTTAACAGACAGTGTAACGTATACTCGAGTTGTGCCATAATTTGGTGTAATTGCAATTATTTATACAAGTTTGTTACTAAACAGTGAGAGACCATGCCGGTTTGTATGGAATGCCAAGAGCAATTATCCAGGGCTACTAATGATTCAGTGTCGTGTTCGAAGTGCAATGGACTTGCCCATTATGCATGTGTGAATGTGAATATTTCAAAAAAAGATTTCGAGCAAATTAAAAAAGGAACAAAACCGTTTAATTGTTCTAAATGTAAAGCAAACAAGGATAGCGCCATCTCTCGCTCACTTGAACAACTCTCTTCATTTGCATCATCTGGTTCAGTCACTTCTGATGATAAGCCTTCGAATGCATTCATGGAAGCATTACGGGTCATCGTTGAGCAGGGGCAAAGGACTGTACTCAAGGAGTTTCAGACGGAGATGGCAAAAACGTTGGAGGATTTCAAGACGGAGCAAGTGGAGTTTAATAAAAGCCTTATCGAATCGGTTAATTCAATGAAACAAGAAATTGCTGAAAATTCTAAAAAAATTAATTCTTTTCAAATCGATGCAGTGAATTTCTCAAAAGATATCGAAATGGTAAAAACAAATACAGAGCAATTACAATCCAAGATTCAATATCTTGAACACACTATCAATGTTCAGGAACAATCTGCTCTACTTTCTTCAATTGATGTCCAAGGACTGCCTGTAAAGATGGATGAGGATCTACGTCAAACTTTTATAGATTTGTCAAAAAGTTTGAATGTCGAGGTTAATGACAGCGATATTCTTAACGGATGCAGACTTCGTAGATCCGATAATGCAATTGTGAACAGTTTTCCTCCATCGGTGGTTGTCAAGTTGTCTTCCCAGACGTTAAGAGATGCAATTATTGGACAAAGAAAATTATTGAAGAGCTTTTCTACAACGAACATTGGATGGCCTGATCGTGAGAAGTCCAACATCTATCTCAGAGAGTCTCTCACACCTTTCAATCGAAGAATCTACTCGGCTGCTCTCGCACTCAGAAGGGAGAAGAAAATTAAATATTTGTGGATCTCTGGGGGTAAAATTTTTGGCCGCAAAGAAGATGGATCCGGTAGAATTCTATTAAAATCCCTCCATGACATAGCAATCATCGTATTTTTTGTTTTTATTACTATTCATATTTTCATTTCTTTATTTTTATGTATCTTACTTGTTTTTTTTTTGTTTTTCGATGCCTTATCATGGTTTATTAGATTCGAAGTCAAATAACTCAAATTGTTTACCATGGTCATTGTTTAATTTAATATCTATTTATTATATAGTCGGATTGATTTATAATGTTATATTAATGCCTGTTCTGCTTACATTTGAATGTTTTATGGGTTATTATTGGTTCTGCGTTTACTGCGATACTGTTGAATTCTCAGACTTGGGTTATTGCAGATTTCAAACCTTACTTTTTGACAATTTCATCTTAAGAATCAAGATTTTTGTTTTAATTAGTAAAAATGGTTATATTAAATATCTGTCACGTTAATGCTCAATCTTTGTGTGCTCATTTTATTGAATTTAAGGATTTTTTTGATTCTGGCTATTATGACATTATTGCTGTTTCTGAAACATGGCTAACTCCTAACGTTAATAACAACCTTGTTGAACTTGAAAATTATACACTTTATCGTAATGATCGAGAAATGCGCAGGGGTGGTGGAGTATGCCTATTTGTACGTAGTTCTCTTAAATGTTCTATGGTATCCATGAGTTCTGAGGGACCATACCCATCAGTAGAATTTTTGTTTATTAAGATAAACTTAGAAAATGACAATATATTAACAGGAGTTGCTTACAAGCCACCAAATGCCTCTTTTGGCAATGAGTTTGAAAATCAAATATTTTCTCTTATTCAACATTTTAATAATATAATAATAATGGGCGATTTTAATTGTAATTTGGATGTCCATAAACCTATTACTAATTATTTTACCTCTTTAGTATATTCTGCAGGTATGTCTATGGTCCCCCATAATTCTACTCACCATTTGACCAATTCAAATACTAGAATTGATTGTATGTTTGTTGATAATATAGACAAAGTACTCTCATTTGGTCAGCATCCAGTGGCATTCTTATCCTCTCATGACTTAATAAATATTAGGTTTGAGATAGAAGGAACTCAACCAAATTTGATTAATAACTCAAATTTAATTCGCAACCTTAAGAGTATACCTGAGTCTGAATTCCTTTCACATCTCGCGTCTTATGATTCGGCAAGAATATTCTCTGAACAGGATATCAATGCAAAAGTACACAAGTAAACTTACTTTCTGACCTCCGCATTTGATCTGTTTGCACCTCTTCATTTACTAAGCATTAAGAAACGCCATTTCCCATGGATTACTGAGGAGATAAGAGTGTTAATTAAAGAAAGAAACAGGTTGCGCAGAATAGTAAAGAGAACTAATAACGTTGCTGCTCTAACTGATTTCAAAAAAATTCCCAACCTGGTTCAAACTAAGATTAGAGACGCTTACAACAAATACAATTTTAACATGATTAAAAATAAAAAGAGAACTACTGACATTTGGCATTTGTTAAGAAAATTGAACCTTATTTCATCAAAAAAAAAATGCTTCTGATAATAATTTCCAAGCTCATGAATTTATTGACATTTTTTCTAGTACACCTAGTTTACCTTCTCTTTCCACCTCTGCACTGACAACAGGAAATAATAACATTTTTGACGAAAATGAATTTTTTTTTCTGACATTTCACCTGAATCACTACTTAACACTCTTAACAGCATCAAAACTAATGCTATGGGACCGGACTATATTTCAATCAAAATGATTAAATTATCTTTGCCGATTATTTTTCCTCTCTTATTACATTTGTATAATTGCTCTCTCCAGGCAGGGATTTTTCCGGACATATGGAAGACCAGCAACGTTCGCCCGATTCCTAAGATTCCTAATCCAAAAAAGATTACTGAATATAGACCGATTTCTATTATATGTGCTTTGTCGAAACCCGTTGAAAAAATTGTATTCAAACAAATGACTACTTTCTTGTCTGAAAATAATTTACTAGAACTTTTACAATCTGGCTTTCGTTCTAAACATAGCACTTGTACAGCGTCTCTTAAATTTACAACGGACATTAAAATGGCTATGGATTTGAAGCACATTACTATTGCTGTATTTTTCGATTTTTCTAAAGCTTTTCTTTCAATAGACCATAATTTGTTAATACATAAACTAAGATCATTTAAACTGTCGAAATCGGTCTGCGAATGGTTTGAGTCTTATCTTGGTTCTAGATATCAAAGGATAATTGATGGCAATGGTGACTTTTCAGAGTGGGATAAGGTTAAGTCTGGTGTCCCTCAGGGGGCGTCACTTTCTTCGCTTCTTTTTAATTTATTTATATCAGATCTAGGGCAAAAGCTTAAATATTGTAAATTCCACAAACATGCAGACGACTTTAAATTGTATCTATCTGGCCTATTTTCCTCTCTTCCTGAGTTATTGAAAATGATCTAAACTGATATCAATTATGTAGTACAGTGGGCACATGAAAATGGACTGGTATTGAACTCGGATAAAACTCGGGCCATGGTAATCTCTGCAAATAATAGCCCTTCCCTTGATTATTTATCAGTTTTTCCTCCCCTCCATGGCGAGGGAATTCCCATTAGCTTTTGCGAGAAGGTAAAGGATCTTGGTTTGACGCTGGATTGTACCTTGTCTTGGAGAGAGCATGTTTCAACAATTTCGCGTAAGACATTTATGGTGTTGCAACAGCTTAATCGAAACAAGGACTCGCTTCCAACTGCTACCCGATTATTACTAGTGAAGTCACTTATCCTTCCTTTTTTTGATTATTGTTGTCCCGTATATGACGATATTAGCGATGAGCTGAATAGCAGATTGGAAAGATCTTTAAATGCATGCATTCGATTTATTTATAACATTCCGAAATCAGAGCATATCACAAAATACAGAATTAAATCTGGATTGTTGAATGTTGCAGCACGAAGACAATTTTTCCTGGGAAATTTGCTCCATGCGATATTCAATAACAAGGTTCCTCTTTATCTTTACAATTTCTTCGAGTTTAAGAATTCTAATGGTGCAATACAGGACAGGCTCAGAGAAAGGAAGACTATTTTAAAAATACCCTTACATCGAACTTGCAAAATGCAAAGATCTTTTATTATTAGGGGTTCGAGATTATGGAATAAACTACCGGGTAAAATTAGAGATATATCTAAGCAAGTTCTATTTAAAAAATTATTTTTCAATTTCTTACTTAAAGGTTATTAAAAATTTATTTGATATAACCTATTGGTAATTTTTCATTTCTAGAACTCTTAATAACACTGTAATTTAAAGATACACTTTATAATTTACGTAGAAGAGCGTCATAGATTATAATGTTGGCTGGATATAAATTGGCTGTGTTTGAAGTCATTATATATATATATATATATAGTTGTTATTTAATAGTTATCAAATAGCTATCTATAAAACGTCAATGCTCAGTATTATTATTATGTCAACCTATTACTATCGTTATATTATACAAAGAAATGTTTTCATTATGTAATTGTTCCTTGAAGAGCTTTTTAGCCCTAGGAACTCTATCTCTTACAAATAAATAAATAAATAAATAAGTATCTTTTGAACCATTTTATAATTGACGTAATAAAAGTAATAAAAAACATTCCTAAATATTATTGATAAAAATTAAACATTAAATATTAAAAATAAAAATTATATGAAAACTATTAGGCCACAAATCGAAACTTTTAAACAACGATATATCTACAAATTAAATAGAAATTTGTAATAATAATGTTATTGTGGAAATTATAAAGCAAATGAAAATAATTAAAAATTGAAGAAAATAATCGAACTTTTAGAAAAATATTTAATAATTTCAGAAAATGAGAAAAATAATTAATAATCGAGGAAAATAATTGAAAAAAAGTAAATTAAATTTTTAAAATTAAAGAAAATAATTGAAATTTGATAAAAACAATGATAAGTAGAAAAACATGAAATTTGAAAAAAATAAATGAAAAGTTGCAGAATTTTGTTTAAATTAAAAGAAGAATTGAAATTTGAGAAAAGTACATACTTGAAAATCTGAGAATTTAGTTGAAAAAACCAGAAAAATTAAAAATTGAGGAAAAGAATTGAAGATAAAAGCTAAAAATAATTGAAATTTAAGATAATTTATTACCATTTTATTTATGATGCAAATAATAATTGTGATAATAATGAAGCCTTATAATTTATGTATTTACTTGCAATGTACTTTATATAGGTATTCAACCCGTATATGTATTCTAAATTATTAAATAATTAAGTAATTAATAAAAGATTTTGTAAATTATGAAAACAATTGAAAATAATTAAAAATTAAAGAAAATAATGGGAAATTTCATAAAAAAAATTTAAAATCTGAGACAATAATTTTAAAAAACAAGAATAATTGAGAATTGTGGAAACTAATTAAAATAGTATATTATGCACCAAGGGTGGAAACCCAGAGTTTTTGACGAACATTGTGTGAGTCAATAAACGAGGTCCACCCGCGGTTCATACGTTATTTCCTTTCACAAATGCGCAAAACTTACGTTTGTGCGGGTGAAGCATGGTTGACATCAAAGTTTTAGGTGAGATGATGTCAGAGGGAAAAAAAGACTTAGGGCAGTGAAAAAAAGATGATGTGCACCATTTTTTTCACTGTCTTGAGTCTTTTTTCCTTTCTGACGTCATCTCACCTTAAAACTTTGATTTTCAACCATGGCTCACGCGTACAAAAACGTGAGTTTTTGTGCATGAATGGAAGAAAATGATTTTAAAATTTGAAACTTGAAGAAAATAATTGAAATATGATATAAACAATGATAAATTAAAAAAATGAAATTTGAAATAGATCATTAAAAAGTTGCAGAATTTATTTTAAGCAAAAAAAAATAATAATTAAAATTTGAATAAAATACTTGAAAATCTTAGAAATTAATCAAAAAAGAGAATAATTAAAAATTGAAGAAAATAATTGAAGATAAAAGCTAAAAATAATTGAAATTCAAGATAATTAATAAAAGGTTTTGAAAATTATGAAAACAAATGAAAGTAATTAAAAATTGAAGGAAATAATTGAAAAATAATAAAAGTAATTTAAAGTTGAAAAAAATAATTGATCTATAATGAAAATAATTAAAAATTTAAAAAAAAATTAAAATATGATGAAAGGAATTAAAATTTCAGATAAATAATTGAAATTTTTGAAAAACTATGCCAATATAATGAAAATAATTAGAAATTGACGAAAATATTAGAAAAATTAAAAAGTTCAGTTTTAAGCAAACGAAAATAATTGAAAAATCGTTTAAAACATGAAAAATTATAATGACAATAATTTAAATTTGAGATAATAACTAAAAATTTAGAAAACTAAATTAAAACTGATAAAAAATGTTAAAAAATGGAGAAAATAATTGCAAAATAATAAAAAGAGATTAAAATTATCAAAATAATTAGAAATTGAGATATATATAATATTTATTTATTTTATTTATTTATATATTTACAAGTTCCTAGGGCTATATAGCCCTCCAAGGAACTAAGCAAGGTGTACATAAGTTTATAGATCAGCTAACAAGCAATAAAATTTTAAAGACATAATATATTATAGTATACATTAATGCAACGCAATTACAATTAAATAACAACCTTTAGCAAAATCTTTTCATAGAATAAGAATAAATGCAAATGAAGAATACAAGTAGAATAAATATATCAAAGTAAAAAATTAAAAATAGAGAAAACTAGAGTTACAAGATTGCCAAGTAAATCAATATATTAATTACATAATGCATTAACTTATATACATTGAATCGAATAAATGTGGATCTTTTCACAAAAATAAATGTATATCTTGTAATAAATTAATGTATAATCATCTATATTTACCAGAAAGTTATCTCAAATTTAGTGGTAATTAACCTAAATAGAAAATTAAAAAACATTATTTTAAATTTAAGCTGCGAAGAAGCATTTCTAATGTGATTAGGAATTTTATTCCACAATCGCGCCCCTCTAATAGCAAAAGATGTCTGAAAAATGCAAGTACGATGGGTAGGTACGATTTCAATAATTTTAACAAAGGTAATTTTAACTCGCTATCATTTTCAATGAAACGTGAGTACCATCCGACCATTCCCAGAAATCGTCTTAATTGTTTTAGATTTTGAGGTGCAGGATAATCTAAAACTGGTGCTACTTTCTCTGGGTCTGGTCTGAGACCTTCGCTATCGAGAACATACTCCAAATACGCTACTCTGGAACATCCGAACTCACACTTCTTAGGATTGACCACTAATCCGGATGACGCTAATCTCTCTAATACGAGTTTGAGCCACTTCTTGCGTTCCTCAAAATCGTCAGTGACAATGATGATATCATCAAGGTATCCGAACACTACAGGCTCAAATTCTGGACCAAAGAGGGCATCTACCAAACGCTGAAACGTCATTGGAGCGTTTGTTAAACCAAATGGCATTCGCTTAAATTGCCAGAGTCCTGACCCAGGAATGGCAAACGCTGTATACTTTTTACTCTGTTCGGCCATTGGTACTTGATGATACGCCTGCTTTAAGTCTATTTTTGTGATAGAACGCGCTTTCCTGAGCTTGTTCAAAATTGAATCCATGCTCGGGATTGGATAAGCGTCCCGGACCGTCACTTTGTTGAGATCTCTATACTCTACGCAAAATCTTAATGATCCGTCCGCCTTTTTCACAATTACTGGAGCATTGCTCCAATCACTCGCTGAACGCTTTATAATCCCTTTCTCGTGCATTGTCTGGACTTCTTGTTTTTCCCAGTCAAGAATTGCAGGTGACATCCTTCTTGGTCGATGTTTGATCGGCCTGTGATCCGTAACGCAGATATTGTGTTCGGTCATAGATGTCAATCCATGCTCTTCGGTTTGTGGTAGAATTAAATGATCAGTCATCCGCTGAATTTCGGAACGCTGATCTCCGGTCAGCTCCGAAATTCCTGCACACTCGGCTAGGATCTCCCCATCGTTGCTCTGATCAATGTCTGCACACTTGTGCCATTCTTGTTCGTTTAATCTCCACAAACCTCTTTTAGGTCACAGCTGGATATCCAATTTGCGGAAGAAATCACTACCCAGGATAATGTCCTGTTTCGTTGTGTCGACCGCTTTTAGTTCTAAAGAACTCGAAATGCCATCATCATTAACCCACAAACGTAATTTCCCAAGAGCACCACTTATACCACCAAGTACACTCTCAATGGCGGAGTTAGCTAGTTTCATTCGATCTTTATATAGTTCGAAAAGTTTTCGTCCGATAATGGAAACTGTGGCACCCGTATCCACCATCGCTAAATAAGAGCGACCACCGATTGCTATTCTCATATAGCGTCTATTTTCATTGGTTGTCCCATCTAGCATCTCTCTCTCTACATTGAGTTTAACTGCATTAGATGCAGTTTCTCTCCTCCCCTGGACTTCACGTGCTGATGCACCATCAGCACTGACTGTCCCACACGCTTCAGGACTCACTGTCCCATTCACACGCTCAAAAATTTCATTATTTTCCCGCAGGTATCGTTTCATCGACTGACGTATGCAACGGCAGGCTCACGCTATCCTGAGTAATCTTTACAGGTGTCCCATCTGTCCCACCTGTCACTCTCCATGAAATCCTTTGAGTCCACTATTGGTCAATTCACCTCACGCATTTAGATCACTCGCCGATCCTAAGTTCAGTTCCCCCACTCCCTCTCCATTCAACGCTTCGATCAGAAAAATTGATTTTGACTCGGCCGAATCATACGTGTCATACCACGGCACGTTTAGTGATTCTGGAAAAATCAATTTTATTTCTAATCTTAAAAGTCACTCGCGGAGGACCTGGAGTGAGCCTCTGGTGCTACACTCTTGAGCTGTCAATTCCGCGATCACTTGGTCCGGCGACATTCGCCTAATCCCCGTCCATACTTGACTCACTTGATCAGTTTTTAAAAATTCTAACAATTTTCTCCGATAACCCTCCATTTCAAACTATCGAAAATTTCGGAATAAATAACTAAAATGTCTGACACGGCACTATTATTTCTCCACGAAAAAGAAAAATCTTAAAAATCCTCGTAAAATAAACACCAGTTCATAAGCAAACGTTTTTGATTTTTAAATCGTTACACACGCAGAACTCCAGTATTGAAATCAATGGTCAACTGGACTGGAGGAGGTAATCGTGAGTACCGCCCCTCAATAACCGAAATCTCAACTCCGAAATAATTTCGCGTTGGTTCAAAAATCAAATAAATCCAAATAATTCCGAGAAGAAAAACAAAATTCGAAAATTCACTTTGTTAATAATTATTTCCGACCGGTCACACAAGGTCCGACCGAAAAAGATAAAATTTTCACTCTTGAAGAAAAACGAAAATTACACGAGGTCTCACTCGCGCCAAAATTCTTCCGTTGCGGTGACGAAATATCGCGAAAACGGGGGGAGGTAACTACCGTTGGTTTCCACGATCACCTGTCACACGCTAATTTCGCAGAAAGAAAATTTTAAACACAAATTTCATTATAAATTTCCAATTCAAAAATCAAATTAAACATAATAAACAATTTCCACAATTTAAAAAAAACAATATACAATTTATAAAATGTTCCTGGTAATAATAATTCTGCTTACAGAACTATTTGAATTCTCTGTGAGAAAAATTTCTCACACGGAATCTACTCATTCGAGAATTTTCTGAGAAAAAAGAAGAAAATCACTACTCAGACCTCGGCGAAATTTTCTGAAATTACTCAAAATCAGAAACTCGATTCGCCATAAATCAAGAATTTTTCACTAATTCGCGAACACGTGGTTAACGGAAAAGAATCTTCACGTCAATTGAACGAAATTTCTGAATTTATTCTCACACGCTTTGCGAACTAAAAATTACGAAAATTTTTCCACGGAGTAAATTAAAACTTAACACATTTTCTCTAATTTAACGTTTTTCATTTTTAAATCAAGCCGATTTAAAATCTCACGATCATTAACACTTGAAAATTGGCACTTATTAAAATTTTCTTTTTAAAATCTCGGCACTAAATTTTATCTTAAACTCAATAATCACTTTTCCTAAAGTCTCAAATTTTCATAAATTATTAAAGTCTCGTTAATTTAAAATCCTTTTCTCACGCAGAAATTTCGAAAATTTAACGTCCATTTGACGTCATTTCCGAGCACATGTTCGCGAAAAATTTATAAAAATCGGAATTTAGTATATTTTCCGATTCTAAAATCATGAAAAATGCACGAAAATTGAGAAAGCTTATTACAAAAAATTTATTTAAAAAAAATTTTTTTTTGTTTTATTTAACGAGAATTCACCATAATGGCACACTTTCGTTTCGCGCACTTTTTCCCGAACACGTTTTCTACTATTTGAATATTCCGAAAAATTTTCAATTTAAGAAAAAGAAATTTTCACTTTTAATAAATAATATTTTCACTTTTGATTTTTCAGAAAATTTGCTTTCTGAAATTGTACCGGCTCCTTTGACCAGTACGCTATCTCTCTCCTCAAATTGTATTTTATTTTATTTTAATTTCTCACGCAGAAAGTCGTGTCTCAATGGATTTAGAGAATTTCCCCAAAAGGGATGCCAATTGTAACGAGTTGCTAATATTTAAATTTTACACTTAACTCGAAACGCGAAACTCTTATTTAGACTTTTCACCCCGAAATAAACACACAAAAATGTCCAACGCTGGACCAAAGTGGAGATCCTCTGAATCCACGACTTAGTGCAAAAATTGACTGAGACACGAAATTGATAAAATTTAACTTACCAACGGCTTTCCGCTGAAAGTCACACCACTTGTTGCCGGCCTCGGCAACGCAGAAAAATAAATTAGGACAATAAACTAGGGGAACACTTCAATTAAATTTCTACTCAAATTTCACTATTTATTAAGTATTATTTATTTCTCATGTACCACTTACACCACACCTTTTAAATATTAAATTCGCCTTTGCAATTCTTCACTACCCGAATTAACACGCGTGGTTTCACCGAAAGAAAAATAATTAATAATGGCCGTGACCTAGTCTAGAATTCGATCAGCCGGTCGATCCCCTTCCTGCGATCTTCTTCCTATCTCCGTCCTTGTTCCTCAGTCCTGTAATGGGTCCCTTGATCCAAGAATCCGAAAACCTACGAAAACGCTCGGAAAACGAAGATGACCTCACGCAACTCATTATTCATTGGACACTCAAGCCAACGACCAAAACCACACGCAGAAACGAATAAGAGAAACGATAGAATTCAAAGACTAAAGAGAAAAGAAATACTCTTCTCAAAACTTAAATATCTCAACTCTAAATTATATTAAAAAATCATACAAGTAACGATCCACAACGTTACAAAATATAAATGAAATAATTTTTTTAATTGATTTAAATTATCAGTTATTAGCTCCAAATATTTCATTTATTTGACACAAATTACTGTCTATTTAATGCGATAAAATAAAATACTCAGGTCGAATAAAATATTATTTGAATGCAATAATTTTCATAATTGATTTAAAACATTAGTTACTAGCTCCAAATATTTAATTTATTTGACACAAATTACTGTTTATTTAATGCGATAAAATAAAATACTCAGGTTGAATAATATATTATTTAAATGAAATAATTTTCATAATTGATTGAAAACATTATGTACTAGCTCCAATAATTCCATTTATTTGACTCAAGTAATTTGTATTTGATACAAATTAGTCTTTACTTAACACAATCAAATAAAATACTTAGGTCTAATAAATAGTTATTTGGTTCAAATACAGGTTTATTGGATAATTTACAAGTAAATAATTTAATTGGATCAAATAATTTTTATTTGATCCAAATAATTTTTTTTTCAGTGTACGTATCGTAATACGAGCCTAAGTCCAATCGCAGCCGAGGCTAAGTAGAGGTGGTGACGAGGCTTCATCGTACGTAGCCGAGGCGAAGTGAAGGTATGAAGCCGAGGCTCCACCGAAAAGTAGCCGAGGCTCTGATGTGGCTTTGTCGAGTTGTACGATACACGAGAACTTGAGTGCCGAAAGGGTCCAAGTGATTTATAACATTTTTTATCACACCAAAAACTAAGAATTCGAACCTAGGGAGAGGTGGTTATCGTAAAAAAGGGCCTCCGGGGGCATTTCTATGTGGGAGTAGGTCGACAGACTTATTAGAAATGCCCCCGGAGGACGGCGAAACCGTGAACAGCCGTGACGTTTAGGCTAGTTTGGGCAGCTGTACCATAAAGTAAAGGTCAGCTGACCAGCATCAGCCAATCAGATTCCCAAACAAGCCGTAAAATCTAACTTTTCATGTAAATGTGATAAAAAATTAATTATAGAGAAAAACAAGTACCGAGGTATTTTGTAGAATGTTATCTACCAATTAATTTTATTAGTTTTATTTCTCCATTTGTTTATTTTTGTAGATTATACAGCAGCGAAAAGGCGGATTCATTCGAAAACAAACGGCTTACAGAAGCCCGCGTAACACAAGGCTCCCCCTTTTTTATAAGAAAAAAATTGGATTTAACTTTATTTAACAATTAGAATATCAGGAACGATATTTAAAAATTAAAACACATAGAAGGCACCTTCCCATATCAGAAAACCCATGTTGCGAACCAAAATTTTGGTGCGTTTAGCCGCCATTTTGTTTCAAAGTTTAAAATTTTGTTTTTAATTTATCTCATTAAATATCAATCCCACAAAATTTTTGTTTGTACAAATTTAGTAGATAATAATGAGGTCTACAACTTTTATTTAAAACATTTTTTTCTAAACGCAATAATAAAGAGGTTATAAACAAAAAAGTGGTAAAAATTAGGTGATGAAATTTTTAAAATTCAATTAACTCCTTTATAATTAATTTTAGAGTAAAAACAGTACTGAGGTATTTTGTAGAGTGTTATTTACCGAGTAATTTGATTTGTTTTATTTTTTCATTTATTTATTTTTGTAGATTTTACAGCAGCGTAAAGGCGGATACATTTGAAAACTATCGGCTTATGGAAGCCCGCGCGTGGAGCAAATGAAGGCGGTAGTGAGCAAATCACTCTAGAGGTCTCAAATTTGACTCTTTTTAAATGTTTTTTTTAAATGAAAGGTTATAAAATTTCGCACAGATCTGTGAGAGCCGAATTTTGAAAAATGTTTAAACAATTCTTTTATTTTACTTTAAAAATGAAAAATACATTTTTTTTATTTAAGTACAGTTTTTATAGAAATGCAATTTTATTAATGAATATTATTGTAAACAATAGATTACTTTCTTAAAAACAATATCTATAATTTTGATGTAATTAAAAGATTTATTGAATTAGTTATAAACAATAAAATAAATATTTTTATATGTTATACATACCTACAAATATTTATGAAAATATTACAAATTTTGGAATAAAATACAAGTTACTAATTATTAGGAAGCACATTATTAAACAAATAGTTAATTAATAATTATTTATAAACATATCAGTTAACAAATGCATAACCTTATCATTTTTTATTTTATGTAATTGGTCTAATTTTTCAGTACGTCTGCGTCTTTCTAAAGTAAAGTATATGTAGTTACATATAAAAATTATTATAAAAAAATTATTAATTAACTATTTTCTGAATTATGTGCTTCTTAATAATGAGGAACTTGTATTTTATTCCAAAATTTGTAATATTTTCATGAATATTTGTAAGTGTTTATAAAATGTGAATAATATTGATTTTATTGTTTATAACTAATAACTAATTAAATAAATTTTTCAATTACATCAAACTTATAGATATTGTTTTAAGGAAGTACTCTATTGTTTAAAATAATATTTATTAATATAATTGCATTTCTATAAAAATTGTACTTAAATAATTTTTTTTTTATTTTCATTTTTAAAGTTAAATAAAAAAATTGTTTAAACATTTTTCAAAATTTGGCTCTCACAGATCTGTGCAAAATTTTATAAACTTTTATAAAAAAAAAACATTAAAAAAGAGTCAAATTTGTGACCTCTAGACTGATTTGTCCACGACCACCTTCATTTGCCCCATTGTGCCGCGCAACACAAGATTCTCGCTACACACACTAGGGTGGCTCTTATTTACCAAGTTGAAGATAATTATTAAGCCCCCCACTATATCAAATCTTTGGCCAAAATTATAAAAAAATTCGCTAAAGAAACTGATTTTAAGTTTGATTAACTCTCTCCCGTAAGCGCCTACTTTTCTCATGTAAAATACATGGAATTTTTTTTACTTTTGGTTTTTTCAAAATCATTCTTCACCTTTTCAATATTTTTTTAATCGGTTTAAATATTCTTAAAGTGCATACTTTTACCTTAAAAATGACTTAGTATACTTACACTTTTTGTTTATAATTGCATAATTTCTAAAGCTTTCAACTTAGAGATTAATAGATTACGCCAAATTTTTGTAGTTAAAATGCAAAAATCGAAGACACTCCCCAGTGGGCAAAAAAACCAAAAGACGTCCTTAAGACGTCTTTTGGACATAAAAGCCGATATAGGGACGTCTTTTGGATATGTGTGCCCACTGGGTCGTTGCTTATTTATCTCCAGCATTACATTTTACCCTAATATTTTGTTTTTAATATCTGAAAAATAAAAATCGTCCTAACAAAGTTGGTTTGCTATCGCCACAAGCTTTTAGCAGGACATAAAGTTCAGAAAAATTCTAATTCAAATAAGCCAAAGATCGGGTTCAATCGGGAGTTTTTATTTGAGAGATCTTCAAAATACTCTAATAGGTTTTTAAACACATTAGAAGACAAAAACTTTGACTGAAAAATATTTATTTGTGATAAAAGTACGTAAAACAAGTGATTTTCTTAGTATAATGTTTGCTTACGAACCGAAGTCAAAATGATACTGACTCCAAAAAAAACAATATAATGTAAGTTTTGTGTCAAAATTATACTTTCTTAAGTTATTTCGTACACTTACAAAAATTAGAAATGTTTTTTTGTACAATTGTTAAAATTAAAAACAGTTTCTTATTAAATTAATTAAATTAATAAATTAAATAGATAATACATATTCAATTAATTTATTTAAGGGGGGGGGGGTAGGATAATGAGTTTAATAATTGCGCTTTTCTTTTAGAATTTTTTTAATGAAACCCTTAGATTTTTTTTTAAATGTATATGCACAAATTTTAAAGGATATTTAATGAAATTTTCTTTAAAAAATATTAAAAAGTACTGCACTGAGAGCAAATTATTGGAAACCACTTAAGAAATAAACTACTTTGCGGTGTCCACTATAAGTCTTCTCAAAATAATCTGAAACATAAATTTTTGGTAAAAATGATTAATTTGGAAGTACACGGAGAAAAAAAATTAGCAGCCAAAGCTAAGACTTAGCTACCTTAGCTAACTTTAATTGCTATTATATGGATAGCTAATTTTTTAGCTAACACAACTATTAATTAGCTTTCACAGCTCATTTTGTTTGCTGAAACAGCTAAATATTAGCTACTACAGCTAAAAATTAGCTATCCATATAGTAGCTAACTCATTCTTCTCAGTGTAAATTTAGGATGCAGCGGTTTTTAACAAAAGGACACCGTTGTGATGATGATTTATTCTCAAATTAATCATTTTTACCAAAAATTTATGTTTCAGATGATTTTGGAGAAATTTATAGTGGACAACGCAAAGTGTTTTTTTTTTAAATTGTCGCCGATAATTTGCTCTCACTGTGTCAATTGACAATATTTTTAATAAAACTTTTAAGAAATAGTATTCAAAAGTAGTGCATATATCTGACGAAATATTTAATAAATCATCAGCCACTTGACTCTTTTTGAGGACTTTTAAAATTGATGCGTGCGCAGAAAAAGGTGTCAAGTGGAGGATAATCGAGTATTTTCAAAGAGTAGAGGGGAGCCTTCTGTATGCGCTATCTAAAAAAATAAAGGTGACAGAAAAGTGGGGTGAATAGCGTTAGTGATTGTGCTGCGTGAGCAATTTAAGGTATGGTGGGGTTGAGACAAAAGTGGGGGTAGAAGATTTGGTTATCCTTCTGCGTACTCAATTTAAAATGTGGTGGTGGGGTTGAGAGAGTTGCGTGCACAATTGAGAGCTGCGTGCGCAATACAGACATGCGTGCGCAATATAAAATTTGATGGGGTTGAAGAAACGTGGTGGGGTTTTCGGAAAGGTTGGGATACTACGATATAAGGCAGATCCTGGATCATCAGAGTCATTCTTTCTTCTAGGTTTCCGAAGTAGCAGTGAGTAGAAACTCTCCTAAATATTTCAATTCTCTTTCAGCTTTAGGTTACTATGTTTATTATTATCTTGCAGCTTTTGTTTATTTTTCTCTTTCAGCTTTTGTTTATTTTTCTCTTTCAACTTTAGTTTTCTAAGTTTCTTTTTCAGCTTTAATTTATTTAGCTTATTTTTTCTTTCAGCTTTTGTTTATTTTTCTCTTTCAGCTTTAGTTTTTGAAATTTATTTTTTTAGCTTTAGTTTATTAACTTTATTTTTTCTCTTGTCTAGCTTTATTTACTAAAATTTCTTTTATCTTTATTTATCAAAATTAGCAGAGTTTTAAATAAAAAATTTCATTTTTTTTAGATTGTTTATCTTTTATAAAATATAATGGATCTCAAAAAAGTAAACGCAGTTGGACGATTTGAGGGTTATCTTCCAGTAAAGCCTCTGTCAGAACTAAGTAAAAATGGCCTTTATTATGTGACGAGAATGAAGAAGGTGCAAACAAAATATGGAGCGAGAATAATTGCCGAAATAGATGCTGATTTTATTACTTACCTGCCGATAAGATTTGCTAAACATTTTGAAGAAGAACCACAGACTTTGGAGATGATGCAGGAGGCGGCAACTTCGAAGCAGCTTCAAATGAAGTATATTGGAGGATCATTTAATTTCATTGAATTTAATCTTTTGAAATAAAATTTTAAAAAAATGTAATAAATGTATATTTAAAAGAAATGTTAAATTAATCAAAATATTTTATCATAAATTGGTTTTAAATTTATTTTACCTGTGTTGAATTAGTTTTAAATTTATTTTAGGAATAAGTTTTTCAAAACAAAAATTTAAAATCTATTTAAAGGTTAAGTTTTTTCAAATCAAAATACATTTAGTTAAATTCCAATTTCTTATTTTCAAAATAATATTTAGATCTAGGTTAGGTTTTTGCAAATAAAAATACATTGAGTTAAATTTAAAAATTTTATTTTCAAAACTTTTTAATATATTACCAAATAGATTCACAATTTTAATAAAAAGATTTTAAAGTAGTATCAACTTCATCAACTCCTTGAGCAGCTACACTTATAAATTGGTTTGAAAGTTCTAGAAACCAATCTCGAAGAATTAGAACATTATTTACAGCACAATTTGCGTTTTCGAAAGAATGATGTGTACATGCAGCGGTCACAGATTCAAATTTTAATTTTTTAAGCGAAGGACATTCAAAATCTTCTAAATCTACTACATTTAAGAAATATTTCTCTAGCCACTGTTTCTTCTCTACTCCTTTAACATAGATTGTTTTTGCATTTAACAAATTTTATTTTAAAATTGGCTGCAGTTCATCGTAGGGAATTTCTCCATCAGACCATTCGATTCCAAGGTAATTTCGTGTCAACCAGCGACTCTCATTCTTGTATGGTACAGGTTATCTACTCCAAAGGTAAGGTGGTTCAAAGAGAAAAACAAGTGGTTGAGTTTCATTCTGAAGAGATATTATGGCCAACTCCTTGAAAACAAATTCATTGTAAGGCCTTTTAAAGCCTTGAACGTTTACGATAAATTCCATCTTGAAACGTATAATATTTATACAGAAATGAGTCGCTGGCCGACGAATTATTGGTTGATTCAAATTCCAGACATACGTCAACAGACGCTTGTTTGAGAAATTCATTTTCCCTTATGAAAAAGTGTGACATGAAAATAATGACACAGATGCGTGTCATTACTTCATAATGTCATTGCGTGTCATCATTTCGCGACCACACGAAAAAAATGACACGAAAAAAATCACATGGCAAAGAATGCAGCATTAAAAAACTTATTATTATTATTATTATTAGTTTTATAATAATTTCGTATAAACATATATTGTGCACCATTTTAGGGAGGAAAAAATTTACTGCGCAGCTGTAGGTGCTGTAGAATAAGTAGAATACGACTGCGCATCCTGGCATTTTTATGTATGCTTTGCCGTGTCATTTTCTCCCGTGTCATTTTTTTCGTGTCGTCGCGAAATGATGACACGCAATGACACGAAAGGAATGACACGCATCCGTGTCATTATTTTCATGTCACACTTTTCCATAAGGGTTTGTTTCGAACAATCAATTACAATTAGAGGAGCCAAATTTTTAAAAGTTGTTTTTGTTAAGACAGGCACTGATTCTTTTCCATAATAAGAAGTTTGGAAATTAGCATACATTTCATAAAGTAGTGAATATTGATTTTGTTCAAAATTTATATTTAAATTGACATAAGGATAATACTGAGAATTCAAAAAGAGTTTAAAATTTGTAATATTGCAATGATCAAAATGACAAGCATATATGTTTTACGCTTATCTTTTCTTCCTGTTTGAAATCCAAGTATTACATATCGTGGCTTCTCTAATTGTGTTGAAGTTTTAATTTGCCACATGACTTTTGAACTTGTTGGAACTAGAGGATACTCATACATTTCCCATGATCGAAAACTCATTGAGATCAATGGGTCTTTTTCAATAAATTTTAATAATTTTATTTTATTATTGTCTGCTGCTAAAACATATGGAACCATCCATTCAATCTTATTGATTGTAATTTTGAATTCTTCATCAACTTCTGCTTGTCCTGTTTGAATTATTGCATTCAAGTCGTTTCGTGACCTTGTCAAGATGAGTTTATATTTAGCATTTATAACAATTTTTTTATAATCTTCAGCAAAGCCAAAAATCATACCAAGTGGTATTGTTACATCGAGATTGCCATTTTCCACAGTAATTCTTGAATCATCTGATATTTTTGAAAATCCTACATTTTCCGTAAAGTTAAGCTGAGAGGGGTTTAGACAAACACAATTTTTCATGATTGTAGTGTGTCCAACGTATTTACATCTGTCAATCTCGATACCATTTAATTCATAGCGGATTTCATCAAATAAAAAACATATGGCGTTGTTGTTAAAGTGTACATTTTCAGTTAGAGTAACTCCATTATTTCTAGTCAACTTTCCAAATATGTGTAATAAACTTTTGCATGGTAGAATGCTAGAATCTTGATTTTGTACTGCAATTCGCATTTCATCACTATTATTAAAGGATGAAGAAGCATAGGATTGATGAGCATGAATCTCATAATGAGCTATGGACTCATCAAAATTTACTGGAGTTGCAATGTTGACAAGATCTTCCATTTTTATTACAACAACACCCAAAAAATATATAGATTAATTGTTTTGTCGTTTTCCTTGAGGTATAACTTTTAGACCTATTTGCTTCAGAAAACTGCGATTCTGAGGTGTTAACACCCTGCGAGATAAATTTAGACTGGTTTGTTTCTTGCATGTTGACCAGCTTTTATAGTTTCCTCCAACTTTTTGATTATATACAATCCCCAATATATTGATTTTCTGTGTAAGCGAATAGTAATAGTTTCTCCTCGAAAATTTATCAAATCTCTGTCTTGATCAACAATGCGGAGTTGAATATTATGTATTCCCGGTTAAAAAAACATGTACATGAACACGTACACGAACGCGTACACGAACACGTACATAAAATCGTACATGTTCATGTGCATGAACTTGTACGTGTTCATGTACGCGGTATTGAAACAATGTTCATGTACACGAACAAGTATATGTTCATGTACATGTTCATGAGCTCCATTAAGTCAATAATTTCATACATGTTCACGTGCATGAACATATACACGAACAAGTATACGTTCATGCACATGTTCATGAGCTCCACGAAGTCAAAAATTCCATACATGTTCATGTGCATGAACACCAACATATTCGTGCACATGAAAATGCAAACGAACATGATTGAAATTATGCAAAACTTCAAACGTTGCGCAGTAGTTTTCTATGGGAGATATGGCTGCGCAGTTGTTTTTCAGGAACAAGGGTGGAGAAATACCATAGGCATAGTTACCTTTGTTAAACATTTTTTAGTAATTTAAAAAATTGTGTGCATGAACGTGTACACGTTCATGCATACGTTCATGCACATGAACATGTGTATTGTTTTTTGAACTTATTAACGTGGATGAACATATATGTGTTCGTTTACATGTTCATGTTTCAATGCCGCATACATGAACACATACATGTTCATGCACATGAACATGTACGCTTTCATGTACGTGGTCATATACGCGTTCGTGTATGTGTTCATGTACATGTTTTTTTAACCGGGATTGTCTTGACTACTATCGGAAGATAAATGACATGTGTTGGCACTTCCACAATCTTATATCCTGGTGGAACACTAGGAAAGAATTCGTGGATTGTATGCCCTTTTTGATTATTTATATATGATCCAGACGTAATATTGCATTCAACACGTAGATCATTTACTTTTAAAATAGATACAGGTAAATCTGATGTATGTGTCTCATTACCAACCAATTCTCGAGGAGTGAATCTCAAGAGTGTACCGATAGAATTTGGATATGTTAAATTAATTTGATGATTTGAGAAAATCATACTGCGAAATGTATTGTTATTAGGTTTAATATTTATTGTACAATCATCTGACACAGAACTTTGTATATATGCTTCAATATCTTTTAATTCATAACTACCTGTTGGTATAGTAATTATGTTATATCCTATATGAAATTTGTTGTTACTTTCATCAATATTTGGAATTGAATTAAAAGTCAATAATTCAACAAGGCCAAGTAGATAATTTTTATTTGGATTGAGTTCTATTGGTGGGAAGTATTCAGCTTCAAGAACTGAAGACGTTCCCGTCAACGTTAAAGTAAATGAATCACTAATGATGCTGTCAGTTTTCACACTGAAGCTTACAAAAGTTACATGTGCTTATATATCCGAAAACTGCTCTTAACATTAAGTTGTTTACATAGAAATTTTAAACTCAAGTGTCCACATATAAATGTATCATATTTTTGATATCTCTCATGATTATATTTTATGAAGCTACCATCACCCAGGTATGTGATGAGATCTGTTGGAGGAGGAAGGTTGCCGAAACTATCAAAGTACATTGTTTAATTTTTTAATTTTTTATATGCAACCCAGTGTGTACAGGGAACTTCCTTATCATCTAAATTAATAATTGCTGACTCATATTGATAGGGTCCTTTGACGGGCAACTCATTACGCATAAAAACTTTACGAAAATGTGGTATTTTTAGAGTCTTGGCGTATTTCAACAAATCAAAGTCAGTCAGTGCACGATGAGGTAGCTTCGAAATTAGTTTTTTTTCTTCCTTAAAATTTTTTAACCTTTTCCCATATTAAAAGGATTAATATGAAGTCCAAGTCCTTGTCTGTAGGGTTTCAAGTGTAACCCTTTTCCAAGTGATATTTCTTCCATTGTTTTGTTATGTCGATGAGCTTCTGCAAGTTGTTCTTTAGCTGTATGAGCATCATTTACAGCTTTTGCAATACCAGATGCTCCACTAGCAAGAGCACCCAGTGCGCTGAGTCCAGCAAAGATTGGAATTAATGGTAAAATACCACCAACTTTGGTAGGTACTGGAAGAATTCGAGGTGATAAAATTTTAGATTTACCACCAGCGCTTTTAATAGCTTTGCGTGCACCAATCATTGCAGCTCGAATAGATTGTTTAGCATTATTGCCAGGAATCATACTCTTTTTGGCAGCATCAACGACCTTTCGTAGTGCGAGTTTCTTCTTGGATTTCCTCCGCGCCCCCATACCTAATGTTGATTTAGCCTTTATTGTTCCAGATATAGCTAAAGCAGCTGCTCTTTCACCAATTGTAGAATCTTTAGATAAAACACGTTGCCACGCTTTTTCGGCTAGTACTTTATCTGCAGCGTTTCTTGCGTTTATATTTTCACGATTTTGCGAATAGGCAATGTCGTGTTCTTTGCAAGCGGCGTCTAATGGATTAACACCTTGATCACCACGAGCTAATCGTTTTGCTAGTTTAATACCAGGTCCACAAAACTGATAACCGAGTAAATGTAACTCGAATGGTAAATTATTGATAACACGGTTGACTAAGCCTTTACCTTTTTTCACTTCATGTATAATCATTTCAAACGCACATCTTGATAGTTTGTATGGGACTGACTGAAAGGCTATAAAAGCACGCTATTTATAGTCTCGGCAGCCAGTCGATATCAAGATGTTGTTTACAACGCAACCCGTTAAACTACCAATCACAAGTGTTGACGTTGAAACTAATGAAAAAAAGATTAAACGTCACGGCAGTCTGTTTTCAGATAGCATTCGAGCTGTTTTTTGCGGCCCTCCAATTGTGGTAAAACAAACGCTCTCCTTTCTCTAATCATACATCCTAATGGTCTAAGTTTTGAAAACATTTATCTGTATTCAAAGTCTTTAGAACAACCTAAATATAAATTTTTGGAAAATATACTAAAAAATGTAGACGGTGTTGAGTACTTTCCTTTCAGAGAGCATGAGGAAGTAGTATCACCTAAGGAAGCTAAACCAAATTCAATATTCATTTTTGATGATATAGCGTGTGAGAAGCAAGACAATGTGAGAGCCTTCTTTTGTATGGATAGACATGTAAACGTTGATAGTTTTTACTTGTGTCAAACGTATGCTCGTATTCCAAAACATTTGGTTCGAGACAATGTCAATTTATTGGTACTTCTTAGACAAGATGAAAAAAATCTAAAACATGTCTATAAAGATCATGTTAACACAGACATGCCCTACACTCAATTTCGTGACTTAAGCTTAGAATGCTGGAAAGCTGATAAATATGGATTTGTTGTCATTGATAAGGATAGAATAAGGGAAGATATCGCAAAGGATTTGATTGTTTCATTACACTATAAATACAAGAGTTTACTTAATTTCAAATTAATTCAATTTATATTGTGAAGATAGAAACATGTATCGAAAAGAGCAAGAAACCCTTCGTCAAATAGCAAAAGCAAGTGATGCTATTAGACGTAAACATCGTTTACTGAAAATGGGCAAAGAAGCTGCAGCACAAATGTTAAAAGAAACTTTTCAACCAATAGTCGTACCACTTGAAAAATTAGTAAATGTAAAAGAAGATCTATTGAAAGAGATTAAGCTTGAAAAGGTAAAGAAAGAGGAGGAGGATAACGATTTCTCTTTTTCAACTGCTTTTTATGATGATTCAACTTTATTGGACACAAGTTTACTGGATGCGACTATAGTTGACACAACTTCACAAAAGTGTAGTGAAAATTATGATAATTATGAAAAATTGACAAATAAATTCATTTTATTGTTGAATAAAAATAGGAAAAGTTACTTAGATATGGTTTATGGAATGCGTAAACTTCCTAATGGTTCATTTATAATTGGTGATACGCCTATTATGTTTGAAGGTTCAAATATCAAAATTGTTGGAAAAATTATTTGAAAACTGCTGGATTGCTTGAACTTTTATTTAAACAAAAACCTGATGTATCTTTCATAACTTCAAATGATTTAGCAAATTATAAAGAAATTCTTATTTCTACAAATGCTCATCGAAAGAATTATAGTCCAAATAAACTTGTTGATCGTTTACGTCTGCTTATAGCATCACAGCAAGCTGGAAATCCGAGTCATAACAATGAAATTATGTCAATTATTGAGGAACTACGTGAAGCTCAAATTATATATTAAGAGATTTCAAGTGTATAAAGCATCAGTATCACAATGAGCATTGACGTGTTTGGACATTCCCTGTCACGATCTGTTGTTGCAAGTCTCGGAATTCCTGGTGCTGGATTTAAACTTACTTCAAACGGACATTACGACATTGATAAGAAAAAAACTTTGTAACGTTCAAGACGCTGAAGAAGCGCATGACGCTGTAAATTTAAACCTTACACGACAAATCATTCAAAACGAGATCAAAACAGTCTCTCAAGTTACATCTTCAATAAGATCTGAAGTAGATAACAATAAAATATTATTTAAAAACCTTGAGGATTCAATAGATCGAAAATTAAAAATTTTAGAGAGTCAAATAAATCAAGAATTGGCTTTACGAAACGCAGAAATTATTCAACAATTGGACCCTCGATTAACTCTTCTCAAAAATGGATGACAAAAAGTTGACAGTAGTCTCGGAACTTCATAAACAAGCTAGAAGAAATTATCCTCGATAAAAAGTTCAAATGCGTGGCATAGATGAAACCTGGCAAGCAGATTTGGTTGAAATGATACCTTACTCTAAATCTAATAAAGGTTTTAAATATTTGCTTACTGTCATTGACATATTTTCAAAATATGCATGGGCTGTTCCTGTGAAAAGTAAAAGTGGAAAAGATAAATTTCTGCAGCCATGAAATCTATTTTGGTACAAGGACGTATTCCTAAAAACTTACATACTGACAGGGGCAAAGAATTTTACAACTCTCAATTTGCAAGTTTAATGCAAACATATAACATTAAACTCTATTCAACTTTTAGTAATCTAAAAGCATCAATTATTGAAAGGTTTAATCGGACTCTTAAAAATATGATGTGGCCTCAATTCAGTTTACAAGGCAATTACAAATGGTTAAATCTCATACCAACTCTTATGTCAAAATATAATAATCAAAAACATCGTACTATTGGTATGAAACCTAAAGATGTCACTGTCAAAGATGAGCGGAAATTATTAAAACGTATCAGCAAACAGAGAAGAATTCCACTGAAGAGATCAAAATTCAAAGTCGGTGATCGAGTTCGAGTTAGCAAGTATAAAAACATCTTTGAAAAAGGATATACACCAAACTGGACAACGGAAATATTCACTGTGGATACAGTTAAAGCAACAAAACCAGTAACTTATATACTTACCGATTATCAAAATCAACCCATCGAAGGTGGTTTCTATGAAGAAGAGCGCTTGAAAGTCAAATATCCTGATGTTTATCTTGTAGAGAAAGTTCACAAAACATGTGGAGATGAAGTATATGTCAAATGGCTTGGATTCGACAACTCGCATAATAGTTGGATTAAGAAATCTGATATGTAGTTAAACTAATGTTAAACTAATGTTAAAGCAACGTTAAAGTAATGTTAAATAAAGTTAAAGTAACGTTAAAGTATAGTTAAAGTATAGTTAAAGTATTATCAAACTAAAATGTAAATAGATTAAGGTTTTACTAAATAAAGTAGACAAGAAATAATTTAAATATGATTTTTTATTTATTCAACATCCACAAACCCATAGATCCAAAAATGTATCCTTTTTACAATATCCCCAAGCAAGGGTATCTGTTTTATTGGGTATCAAGAGTCTTTTATCATCGTAAGGACTTAAAGCAATTTTCTTTTGTCTTAAAGTTCGAAAATTATGATTTTTTTAACTAATACAATATTGAGTTCGTGATTGTATTTCAACATTTTTTAAACAATACATATAATCGTCGAATGTGATACTGTTATTTACAACGCTCGTTTTGACACCTTTAGCTTTTTTGATAAAATCTTTATTTTCTACGCGCAAGCTATCCATTTTGCTCCGCAAGCCAACAAATTCAGTTACAATTCTACCACTGCATTCATCTTTCATTAATCCTACAACCTTTTTGTTGGCTTGCGGCATGCCGTAGACGTTATTAGCGGGATAATCTGAGGTGTCAAATTTATGAATATCAATTTTCATGTCTGCATAGACATCTGCACATTTTACTTCGTAAATAAGACTGTCTGTATCGGTATATAACAATTTACATTTGTTTTGATACTTGTGCAACATAATCATAATGGAAGTCGTAGATTAGCGTTTTCGAAATATCTAGTTCACTTAGACCTACATAGAGCGGCTTATTCATAAAGACCTCAACTTTTTTCAATACCACAGCTACCAAGTTTTCATTAAAAATGGCTCTGCTGTGGAAATTGGGTTTCGCGATTAAGGCTTCAGCTCCATACCTACACTCCCACTTTGTCACGAGTTTTATGTCAACGTGGTTTCGCACGTTCTCCATTGTTTTACCGTATACCGCGTTGTTCATTAGTTTAAACAAATTTTTCTCAAACTTATTACTGGCATTAGTTTTTTGTTGTGTGTTAAAATCAATATAATCTCTAAGCCATGCAGACTGTTTAAATTTTAAAACGCGATGGATTTTTACAAGAACAAGACCATTTGCCAGAGCTTGTTTTAAAGCACGGTAATGGAGAACGTGCTTTCGTTTCGGTAGGAGAGTAGTTAGGAGTTTCTCTTCCTTAGACTCTGGTGGCTTCGAGTGTTCAGGGCAAAACGGGAAATCACTATGCTTCTCATGTAGTTTATCCGGATAATCTAAGTCGACTTCTAAGATGTAATCAATTGGTGAATCATCTTCTACATTAAAATTAATATTATTGTCGACATTTTCTTCCCACTCGAAACCACCATAGGGAAGCGCTTGCACCATGGCCCATCCATACAAATTATTTGCATCCAAATATACTATGTAAGATGTCTCCTCACTTTCATTGTATTTCTCCATGTATGGGTTATTTGCTTTAGCGTATCGATTTGTGCATTGACTTACGCCTCCTCTTATTCCACGTTCGACAAACATAACCATGTCAATGTCAGTGAGGAGTTCTAATCTTACATTTGTATACTTGAGCATCGCATCCCAAGTTAACCCGGGTGTCATATAGTAATGCGCTGGATCAAGTTCATATGCAATCATACACTGATTTCTAAAATTTTCAAACACGTCAGCAAGCAATAGCACATCAGTCTTCATATACAAGTACACATAATCACCAAGGTTTTGACAATTAAACTCATTCCACACTTTTTGCGCATGCAAATAATCTTCATAGGAGATATTAGAATCATTCAAAGTGCTATAAAATTTATCTTTAGGTGGTAATTGTGTCTCATCAAGTTTTTCCTTAGAGTCAAAATACTCATAAGGAAAGACACCTTTGAGCGTTAACAATTGAATTTTGTCGTTACTTTAACCGGAAAAAACTGATTTTACAATCTTATACTGATCAAGATAAGATGCTAACTTGTCCAATGATGATGACATAAATTTAAATGAATCGATAAATCTAAACTTTACAAAACTACTCTTTATATTTTTAGTAAAGCTAATGTACTTTTCTTTGTTTATTGGAAGCAAATCAACTTTACCATCAAACTCAGTTGCAATAGCTTCAAGAATAAAATGAGCATCATAACCACTGAGGTTATGGAAAACAACAGGTATGGTTGGCGATTCGTGGTAATTAATATTGCAATCTTGATGTGCGGCACCTCTATACTTCCCTGTTAAATGACAGTGGTCTCTTACTTTTACATCCCCATGCGCGAAAGTCTTTTGACAAATATGACAAATATTTGCTTTAACTCGTTTGAAAACCATTTGGAAGGATTATCTTCATCTTTTGGAGATGCTTTGTAAACAGATAACGAGTCATCAAAGCCGCACTTTAAATAATACCCAATGATAAGCAATTTATGGTCTTGAAAAACATTAGTATTGGTTTCCTCTTGTGGTAATTCAGCAGGAATAATAAGGCTTTCACAATCAGCATAAATAATAAACGGTACACGCTCCTTGTTTTGAAAATTTTTAAATTCAACAGTGTGTTGACCTGGTTGCGGAAGTTTAATTTTTGTCTCATTCATTGTTCGACAAGTTTCTTCATGTTCGAAGAGTTTAAAATCACTGCTAAAATAATGGAGGCAACGATCACAAATATACTTTTTGTTTTTCTTCTTTGATAATTGTGAATATAAAAGTTTCGATAAGCCTTTTAAATATACATAGTGGTAGTTAAAAGATATGATTTCAAGATCATCATCATCATCATCATCATCAAAATTTTCATTAATGTAGTGATCTTCAATGCGTAGAAGATTTACATGATCAAACTTCTTTTGTGATGTAAGATGTAAAGGGAATACATTAAAATTTGTTACATCCCGTAACCACAAAATAAAAATATTTTGTTTCTAATTTGGGGTATAGGTATTTTATGATTCCCATTTAGCTCTCATAATCACGGCCTATGTACTGGCCAGTATTTAGCCGAGCATCGATACTACCACCAATTTTTGCATTCGTTGTAAGTATACATATGTGTGTATACATATACATATGAAAGTATATAAATATGTGTGTATGTATGTGTGTAAGGTTCAAGGCGAATGCTGCCTTTGATATTGGTGTGATATTGGACCAATATTACATGGAAAATAAACCTAAAAGATCATGACATAAGAAATCACCTATTTGATAAGAAAAACGAATCTAAAAGGGGAGTTTATATATAAAACAGTTTTGGCCCAGTATCAGGCCAATCATTACTAGTGCTTTGAAATTCTTGACATTCTATCGACAGATATATTACCACTATAATGTTATTGTATAATAGAATTATACATTCTCTTTAAGAAATAATGTATATTAATGTTCGATTTCGTTCAATTTCGTAAATAAATGGGTGAGATAGTGAAACGTGACTGTCCGCGCTGTAGAACTACTTCCTGATCTACGTGACATCTCGCGCATTAGCGAGATCATAACTATTAAATAAATAAAAGAAAACATGATTTTCTGAGTTTCTTCACGTTCCTCTATCGTTCAACCTAACGCGAAAGGGCGCGTGCTCTTTTGCGCTTTTTCACGATATTCTAGATCCGCACCCCGCCATGACTAGGCGCGTGCTCTTTTGCGCTTTTTCACGATGTTCTAGATCCGCACCCCGCCATGACTAGGTGCGTGCTCTTTTGCGCTTTTTCACGTTGTTCTAGATCCGCACCCCGCCATGACTAGGTGCGTGCTCTTTTGCGCTTTTTCACGTTGTCTATGTTGCGCCCCGCCTCGTAATAGCAATCTTGTCGCAATTTCCACCCCGCGACTCTTAGTTTGACTACTATAAAATCAAGCGACGCATAATGGAAGGGGTCGTACACTCCGATATCGCCGCCGGGTTAACGTCGCTGAGAGACCCTTCAGTTAACAACGATTAACATTTTGCTTATTGATTGAATCGAGTGATCGATATCAATCATTAGAGCAAGGCATGTAATCGATTGTTGGCTGTCGTAAAGGTTAGTGCTCTGTGCAGTATTGCTGAATCGTGCTGGTCTAGAATTCGGAATAAAGACCGTGCAAGTTAAGTGTTTGTAATCTAGTTTCCGTCTACACTACGAATCGAACGAGAAGTACGTACTGTTCACATCGAGCGACACTTCGGTGAATTTATAGTATTTGGGCTTGTAATTCTTTCATAATTAACAGTATAAGTTGATCGCCTGAACTATTAATAGTCTAACAGTATAGCATATCGCCAATTGTGAGAGTTAAGTCCAAAAACATAATTCCGCTGTCGTGGTAAGTTTATTTCTGTTTAGGCGTGTGAAACGACGAAATCACATCCAGGAAATAAAAACTTAATAAGTGCGTGTAATGTACTATGTCATCATCTATAAGGGCATTTGACCCCTTGTAAACTAACATCAAATCTGCCCTCTAAACAAGAGGTATATGTAAGTTACGATTTTATTGTGTTAAACTTAAATATTAATTATGATTTTAAATTTGTTTAAAAGTCTTAAACCATAGAATGCAGATTGTTTTATCAACAATATTCAATATCATCCGTTTTATCACAAATGTATTGAAAATTAAGAAGATAATGCCCACTTAAAACATTCATTATCCTTCCTATTTTGAACATTAATACAAGCATGTCTATTTTTAATAGAAAGTGGTAAATCTATATAAGAACTTGCGCGCATGGAGTTGTACTTGTTAATATTTACCTCTAATCTGTGAATGGAATCAAGTTTCCAATTGGAATCTTTTTCCTGAAATTCTTCAATCTTTTGTAAAATAATTTGCTTAACATTATTATTATACCAGTTATTTAACAAGGTTGTAACAAAAATCTCGTCAGTTTTAGCAATAAAAGTCATGAAATTAAACTCTTCTTTTCCATCACCTAAATCTTTTTTAAATTTCGCACCCAATACTGCATACACTTTCAGCGAACCATACCTGTTTAGAGCTATTTCTATATTATCTTTAAACAAAGAAAACGCATCATCAAGGAACTCATTAATATCTAAATGACTAAGGTTTACAATAGCGCTGGTTTTTAATCTACTATCAAATGCTTCATCAAAATCAACCCATTTAATTCTCTCATTCGACATTTGCATACCTGCACCACGCTTCATAATGGCATCAAAATGACAACGCAAATATTCAACTTTTTGATTTAAATTAAGGCATCTTGCTTTTTGAGAAGAGGACAACTCAGATCTATGTAAAAATCTTTTAATTATATTAATATATCGTTGACATTTGTTTTCCCATTGAAATGCATTAATGAGTCTCTCATCACCAGTCATTGACACAGTAAGTGTAAACTCTCTCTCTGCAATTTTTACAAAGTTTTCCGACTCTTCACAGATTTCATTATATTCGTCGAGATTTATTCGCTCTCGCGATTTCTTCACCATCTTGCACTTTGGCATCTAAACTTAAGAAAGATACCTGAAAAGTTAAAGAAAAAAAAACCTGGAATAAAAGAATCTAAAAGAAAGTATCAAAATAAACACATACACACCCTGAAATCTAAAATATCAAAATAAACACATACACACTGAAATCTAAAAAAAACCTAGAAAATAATACGGAAGAAAGTAAACAAAGCTCTGAAAATAATATTAAACTACTAAGCTTAGCGCTAGACCGATTCTGCTGCAAGACCTGAAAAGAAGACCTGAAAAGAAGACCTGAAAAGAAAGGAATGACGCTCTTGGCTCAAACTCCGAGACTTATACTCTGCTCCCCACCACCACTGACCCCTCCGCGCAAGGCGGAGGAGTCGCGCGCAACTCGACCCGCCCACCACTACCCTCACCGCCTCGAGTCACAGGGAATCCCCGGCTGAACTTGTAACGCAGCGCGGTAAGATTCAAACATTGAAATACAATGGGGAATCCCCTCACAAGTAAAAACCAACACTAGCGGGCGATTTAAAATAGAAACATGTACTTACATGTAGAAAATTCAAATTATTGTGACATAATTAAAAGTTACCAAGGAGGGAAAGGTAGAATGACATGTAAGTAGGGTAGAACTTAAAAATATCAACTATGTTGAAACTTATGTTACGGATTAACATTACCGACTTTAAGCAATTACACCATGGTTGGGAAATTCTAAAAAAATCAATAAAAACTGTCTTTTATTTCAAATAAAAAGTGGCACCATCTAGTGGTGGTAGTTGAAACTGCTCAGTCGGTAAAGTAGGGAGTTTAAAAATTCACACAATTGGGTAAAATTTGGTAAATTGGGAAATTAAAAAATTCCAATAAAAACAGGGTTGTGAAATCGAAATTCCCCATTATAAGCGGCCAAAACACTGAGAAAATTTAAAATACCCGCTAGAAACGACTAAAACAAGGCTGGGGTAATTGAAATTCCCCTTGACAAGTGGCCAAAACACTAAGAAAATTTGAAAATCTAAAAAAACAGGGTTGGAAAATGTAAAAATCCCCAATAACAAGCGATTAAACCATGGTTGGGAAATTAAAAAATCATCGAAACAGGTTTGGGGAATTTAAAATCTCCAAACCGGAAATGACGTCATCGACTGATCAGCCGGTAAGGTAGGAAATTCAGCTCACACAATTGGGCTACTTCACTGTCCGTAACTCAAAAATACCTCAATACAAGCGGTGAAAACACGAGGGAATTACAAAATCCCCAATAAAAACAGGGTTGGAAAATTTAAATTCACCATTATAAGCGGCCAAAACACTAAGAAAATTCAAAATACTCAGTAAAAACAGCCTTTTTCTTGTGTGATTAACAAGTGGCGCCATCTAGCGGTGGCCGCTGAAACAAGGTCGGTAAAAAAGAACACCCCCACAGAAACACAACTTTTCACGGTCGGTAAAGTAGAAATCTACATTACCGACGGTTGGTAAGTGAGCCAGAACCCTCCTTGCTCTACTACTCTTTTTATAACCCTGATAAAGCCCGACTTCAACTTATTTGATGAGTATATTTCAAATGGTTGCTAAAACAAACCCGGATATACAAACAACTGGAACCCGAACTGTTTTTTACCTGAATTTTTTCCTGATTTTATACACGGAAAGAAATCTGGTAGAATTAAATCAGTTCATAGTCCGATAGATTTTGAGTATCAATAGACAAATAGAATTTTATTATCTAATGTGACTAATATTAATATGAAAACATGAAAATATTCTAAAAGAGCTTGAGATAGAAAGAAACCAACAGCCATTTATAAAATTTCCATCTATTTGATATTAAAAATGCTCGTAGGCCTTATTACAATTTCATAACAAGCCAGCTAATATTATTCTATCGGCCACCACTAATTTTCAGGACAAGTTTGTACAACACAAACTAAGCTTTATATACATGTATGAACACACACACTCAAGCAATACATTGGCTGACGGATCAGCTGTAAGGCCATCAGCCAATGTATTGCTTGCGTGTGTGTGTTCATACATGTATATAAAGCTTAGTTTGTGTTGTACAAACTTGTCCTGAAAATTAGTGGTGGCCGATAGAATAATATTAGCTGGCTTGTTATGGAATTGTAATAAGGCCTACGAGCATTTTTAATATCAAATAGATGGAAATTTTATAAATGGCTGTTGGTTTCTTTCTATCTCAAGCTCCTTTAGAATATTTTCATGTTTTCATATTAATATTAGTCACATTAGATAATAAAATTCCATTTGTCTATTGATACTCAAAATCTATCAAACTATCAACTGATTGAATTCTACCAGATTTCTTTCCGTGTATGATCACCAATACAAATATAATTTTTAACCAAGAGCATCCGGGTTTTATGAGACGGAAAAATAAAAGTATTGAATATTAAATCAGGTTACTTTTGGGATTCTTGACGTCTCTTATCTGCAATACCATGTAAATCCTGGATATATCCTGGCAATTGTATACAGAAGTTTCTATTAAATCTCTGATAGAGACCGAATAAGGATATTTTATCCTTCTTAGCTGCTTTCTAATATCATAAAAATTTATCCGGATTAGTATAAATTCAAGTTTTTGCCAAAGCCACAGTTTTCATATAGCACCCTGAAAGTCAGTATATCAATTTTTATTATTTTATAATAATAAAAAAAATAATAATAAAATAAATAAATAAAAATTAATAATTTTACTTTAGGTCAAAAAATTAGTATTGAACAAATTAAAAATAATGATTTTAGCACTCGGTCGTTTAATATTAAGACATGATGATAACGATCACTCCGAATCAAAGGAAAAAATAAACAAACAAATTGTCTGTACGTTTTAACAACACAGCTGCACTCCTCGGAAACTATAGGTACTGCCCTGATATAACATCACAAGTTGAATTTCTTTACATTGATAAAGAGACAAAACGTATTTTCACAATTATACACCTATATAAGCCGTATATTTACAAAGCGATAGTATTTTTACAAGTCGTATGTATTCCTAAGGGAAAAATCAACATTGGTTTCCACATAAAGAAACCAATTTTGGATTTCATGTTTAAATCCATGTTTGATCTCATGTGAAAATTACGATGGAATTTTGGACTGGTTTTTGTGTAAGAATCTATATAATAGTATATTGCATTACATGGGGAAGAACAGTCAACATTTCAACATTTTGGGGGTGCTTGATTTTAATGAAACTAAATAGACTAGGCCCATCAGGGAAAATTGTTGAGCAGTAAGTTTCTAAGCATAAGCTAGGCACGTTCCACTATATTACGTTAGGGTAAAATCAATGTGAGCAGAAAAAGTATAACATTTATCGATGACTTTGTCTGGAGATTACGTATTTTTATTACATCGATATTCTCCCAGACGTTAAACGAATTTTGTATAGATATAAAAGTACATGCTGCTTGTAAAAATACTATTATATCACTTTGTGAATTTACTGCTTATAGGGTAACTGCCCCAGTCGTTGGCACTGCATCAGTCGTTGGCACCTTTCTTAGTTTTCTCTAAATTATAAGAATCACATAATGTTTAATTGGTCTTGCATTGGCTTATTACATTCTGCCGCGATTTTTCATTTCAATAAATATATAATATTTTAAAAGTAATACTTGGGTCGTGGGAAATAATTGAAATGATTTGGTTAAGGTGCCAACGATTGGGCAAAAGAGGTTAAAGGTTTATGCTTTACATCGTTAGTACATAAAATATTAAAGTAATTTTTAATTTTGTACACAATTTAAACATTGTTTATCAATCTTTCGTGATTTTAAATAAATTATGTGGATGTTTTAGAAAATTATGACGTGTTTAAAAGTGGAGTGCCAACGACTAAAGCATTTCGACTTTTTCGAAAGTATTATTAATTTCTAAATTCTCATAAAGTTTTAATGAAAATTCAATATGACATCATATTCTTTATTAAATTGTGAAAACATATATCACTAAGAGAATATCATGATCTAAAATTTTATGTGTGATTTTAATTCTTAAAGTTGGAATTTCCCTTAAGGTGCCAACGACTGGGGCAATTACCCTATCGGTTTATAAGTATCAGTGTATCAAATCGAGATAATGAAAGTGGATAAAGTACTACTGTTTAAAATAATACAACTTTTCTTCTTAAATTTACGCAATATTTTTCACCAAAAACTCACCTGATCATTTTATTTTTATTGTTTTTTTAAATAATAAAATAACTTTAAATTTTAAAAAATGACTATATTTTAAACAAATTTGTTTAAATGAGGTTTGTTGTCAATTTGTGGATATTTTTAAATTTACATTGATAAATAAATGACAATTGGTAGAAAATGAATATTCTAATAATTGACTTACTGTAATCATCATACAGTGATCATACAAAAGGGGCCATCCACATATTACGTCACACAAAATTAGACGATTTTAGACCCCCCTCCCCTCCCCCATGTCACATTTTTTACATGGTAAAATTTTCAACTTAACACAGAGTGTCACAAATCCATTGACCCTCCCCCCCCCCCCTAGAGCGTGACGTAATATGTGGATGGCCCCAAAACAAAAAAGGACAAACGCAGAGTCAAAACCAGAATGCATCTTACAATTATTTAAACGAAATCTAATGCTTCAAGCATCAGCTCTCTTTTATTCAAAGGAGGTAATTTTAATCCAAAGATGTTTAACATCAAAACATCAATTTCAGTCTAAGGAGTAGAAAGCATTATTTATGTTTTCATAATTTCTGGAAGGCCTAAGGATTTAGACTTTTTACACAAATTTTGCCTATTTACATACAAATTTATAATTACCATCAATTTATAAGTAGCGGTTTTTCATTAAAAGAAAATAATGATTATTAAGAGTTCAAATATTCAACAAAGTACACCCACTTTCTTTATATGCAACTCTTCGGGCTGGGACTTTCAAATAGCGAATTGTAAACAACCGCCCAAAACGCATTGTCTTTTGCTTCCCTCTTACCTCTCTTTCTCACCATTCTCGACGCTCACCTTCAATTCCCCTTACTTTTCAGTTCACGCGTCCTGCTTCTTATTCGCAGAACGTCATATAATGAACCTTCATATAAAGAGAGTGCGGTGTATTGTTGTCTATATCCAGTTCGGATTATTAATTGAAATAAGATAAAAAAAGATTAACAAAAGTTAATCAATACAAAAAATATCATATAATATTGTAATTGAAAACTTTATAGTAATTTACAAATTTTTGAATGACTTTTAACAATTATTACATAAGAGTTTTAAATTAAAATATAATTAAATGCTTGGAATAAATACAATTTTAGAAACGTGCAATAATAGATTTTCATAAAACCAAATTTTAGATTTACAATCAGATCAATTTCATACAAATAGTAAAGTCATAATAAATAATGATCAGTTAAATATTTTAAATTTGTGTCTTAAAGTTTATTTTTAAAATAAATTAAAACTTTTTATTAAGTATTGAAAATATTAAAGTCTAACCAATTCAATAATAAATATCAAATGTTTATTTTAAATCGCAAATTAAAGAGAATGCAAGTAAAACTAGAAATAAAAACCTGCAAAAAGATTTTTGTTTTTTAAATATTTAAAAAGTAAAATGTAGTCAAAAATTATAAAATGAATTGAATCCCTGCTCATTTTTGTTAAACTAATGAACATATTTAGCAGAAATTAATTTATAGACACCAATTTTTTTTATAAATAACAGTGGTTATTAACTTATGGCTGTTTAAAATAATTAAATCTAATTCAAAAATAAATTTAAATGTAAAAGAATCAAATTCTAAAATGCTTTAAAGTATCTGTAGTAGTGAAGCTAAGCGGGTACGAGGACAGTTACCGACCGTCGGTAATGTAGATTTTTACTTTACTGACCGCGAAAATGGTGGTTTCTGAGGGGTTTTCTGTTTTACCGACCGAGTTTGGTTCCCACCGCCTCCGCCAGGTGGCGCCACTTGTTAATTCCCCAAGAAAAAGGCGGTTTCTGTTGGGGAATTTGAATTTTTAGGCAGTGTTTTGGCTGTTTAAAGTGGGGATTTTTTATTTATCAGCCATGTTTTGAGTGCTTGAAGTGGGGTTTTTTGATTTTACACGTTACCGACAGTGTTGTGAGGGGGAATTACCCAATTGTGTGAGCTTAATTTTTAAATTTCCTACATTACCGACTTGTCAAATGAAGTTCTTGAAGTGGGGGTTCTTGAATTTTACACGTTACCGACAGTGTTGTGCGGAGAATTACCCAATTGCGTGAGCTTAATTTTTAAATTACCTACATTACCGACTTGTTAAGTGTTTTTCGCACCCTTATCATCGGTCAGTAATCACCCTCGGTAATGCAGATTCCTTCTGGTATTTAAATTTCCGCGCCATTATCATTGGTCGGTAATTTACCATCAGTCGGTAATTTACCATCAGTCGGTAATGCAGATCCCTGTCATAAGTTTCAATCCAGTCGGTATGTCAGAGTTCTACCTTACCGACATGTGGTTTCCCAACACTGGTGCAATTGTGTTTAAAGTTTTACATAAGTTTTGGTATGTATTTAACTATATTTATATTTCCAGCTTGCCAAGTAGACTATCCCTACTCCTTTGAATTTTACCAAGGTTAAACACGTTGCGCGCGCAGCAACCAGGGGAGTTGACTAATATGTATATCAATTTTAAATTTAATGACGTCACTACTTAAGAGCACAAGGAAAAGGTGGTTTTATTGAGGATTTTAAATTTCTCCATTAGTTAGTGATTTTTATTGAGTATTTGAATTTCCCAACCTTGCTTGAAATGGAGATTTTTAATTTCACTATAATTTAGTCATTTGTTTTGGATAGTTAAATTTCCCAACCTTGCTTGAAGTGAGGATTTTAAATTTCAAAAACAATGTTTTAATGTCTAAGCATATAGAAATACGGTTACGGGAGCAGAGCATGTGACAGAAAAGGACAGAAACAGTCTCTATCCTTTATTATCTCATTCTCTGCTCCCGTAACCATATTCATTATGCATTGAGCTTTAGGCGTTTGTATTAGAGATTTTGAATTTTAAGCGTTATCAACAGTGTTTAGAAGAAGGAAATTACATAAATGTCCAAAACTGATTTTAAATTTTTATGTCTGTGTCGATAACCATTTACCATATGTAATCATCAACAACTTGACTGACCCTGATAACATTGGCTGAGGGTCAAATCACATGGCAGCGTCAAACGTAAAACTTTTTCTGCATTGCATGAAAGCAAGAGAGATAGAAAGATATCACTAGCTCTGTCACTCTCATGGAAAGCAGAACGTTTAACGCAGTCATCTGATTTCATCCTGACTGTATTGATTTTCAAATTTATATATTTCATGAGGATTTACATTCATGACTTAATATCTTTGAACAGGGATGAGTAAATTTAGAAAAACTCTCAACTCCCTCTTATTTTCAAATTTTCACGTATAGTATATATATGTATTATATAATACACCACAAATAATACAGACCCAACCTTGGCATTTATTCTCAACAGCCAATGAAAATCGCATTGAAATTATGATGGTAATACTAATTTATAATTTAAATGTTGACAGCATTGATAACACCCCTCCTAATCAACTATATTCATGTAATAGTTTTTATTTTTTGGATTTATTGTTACAACCTAAGTTAATTAATTAAATAAATGTCCCTTAATCACAATGGTTGCCGGAGGAACCAAGCTGCCGAAATCGAGAAGAGTTAACAACCCAAGTCCGTTGAAATTTTGCAGGATCGTTGACCTCAAAGCATATCTGCCGTTCCACGCATCTTACCCTCTGAACGAATGCTATTAAAGCAGTTGATTGAATAAATACTTTCTTTAATCGGGTAATTGAAGAAAACCAGAAATATCAAAATTATTCCCTTTTAAATCAATTTATTTTATCTACTTTATTTCTACGGATACAATGTTGGTCGAAATCCATTCTTATTGTATGGATTTCGCAAAAGTACAATATCTTTAACTCTCAATAAATACACTAAAGAGATAATTCAAATTGAAACGGTTATCACTTCAATACTTTATGCATTTAGAATTATTTAGCAAAATACAATTGACATTAAATAAATCAAATAAATTCTCCCAATATTCTATAATTAGAAGAATTTAGAAAAATACAATTGACATTAAATAAATCAAATAAATTCTCCTAATATTCTATAATTAGAAGAATTTAGAAAAATACAATTGACATTAAATAAATCAAATAAATTCTCCCAATATTCTATAATTAGGAGAATTTAGAAAAATACAATTGACATTAAATAAATCAAATAAATTTTCCCAATATTCTATAATTAGAAGAATTTAGAAAAATACAATTGACATTAAATAAATCAAATAAATTCTCCCAATATTCTATAATTAGAAGAATTTAGAAAAATACAATTGACATTAAATAAATCAAATAAATTCTCCTAATGTTCTATAATTGGAGGAATTTATTAGCAAAATAATCTATATTAAGTAAATTAAATAATTCTTCTAATATTCTATAATTAGAAGAATTTTGCAAAATACAATTGACATTAATAAATTAAATAATTCTCCTAATGTTCTGTAATTATAGAATTATTTTCTTTCTTTGAACAATTGATTTTAAGTTAATAGCTCATTCTCACTTACCCTACCGAAGAAATTGGTTTTCTCACCTACAATTTCCACGGGCGAAGATGTTGTGATAATTACAATTATCCGTAGTTTGACGTGCCCGGTAGCACGTGTGGCTCCACCACCTTCAAAGACAGCACAGGTAACAACTATACGACTGGCCAGTCGAAGGCAAGAAAAAATCGTGGCTATTTGTTCTCAAAAATAGTCGCAATTTTCTTCTTTGGAAAATCCACAGGACTCTGTCGGCTACGAGTATCCTTCTCCGTTATTCTTTTCCCTTCTTTTTCGTCCACAGCAGGCGTTCTTGTCACTTGCCAAAAATCGACCTGTTTCCGACACGAGGACGGGCTTAATCTCGACGTTCCTTTTCACTCAACAATTCACCAGGCCAGAGCCAGGAGAGGTGTTGCTTGATGAGAAAAGAAACTTGTACTGCCATTGTTATTTTCGCTTGATGCTCCTCTACATGTTCGGTCTAGACTCTAGGTGGGGAAAATTTGATGAATTGGATATTTTGTAATTTTTTATTGGTGCCGGGCCGGGTCTGTTGCTACGTTGAATTCTGCTGAGGCAGAATTCTTGAAGTTCAATAAACCGACCTAAGTCGACAATTGAAACTTCTTTTAAGACGCATAAGTTTTCTTTTCATTATGGTCTTTCAACACTGCTTACGATACAATAACCGTACTGGTGCAATTGCATTGCAGAAAGCAATTGGATCTTTAATATTTGGCAATCGCTTACACCACATAATACAACTATGTTCGTACCTGTGTTGTCTTTTGTTTATTTGTTATTATTTATTTTGTAGACAACAAAAGCCCATATTTATGCCCTTTCGGCTATTCAGGTTGTAAGTCAAATTGTCAATAGAGTACGAATCTCAACATTATTTTGCACATCCACGTGCTTTTGTTTTGATCCGTCACTCTACTCTCAATGGTGGACTAGAGGTGAGGAGGAGGTAGGGGTAATGAACAATTATGGCCGCCGAGTCTTTTCACGGACAAATAGTGGAGCATGCTGCTTTGCGTATGTGTTCGTTCGCGTATTCGACAGAGTCCTTGCCTGTGTAGGTACCCCGTAGTGCCTGTGAAGCGGTGGTCTCACACGTGCAAATCGTGACAATTAATGACTTCTCACTACTATTCTTGTTCTTTCTTTACATTTTGAGATCTATCATGCAACATTCACTCCCTTACAGTTTTCTCAAATCCATGCGATTGTACTATCTAATTATACTAAATATACATATATATTTATATGCCTACAATGTATTATTATATACCATTAATTATATTAATCATGCATTGTTACATACATTAATTATATTAAATATATGTAATGTGTTATCATCATATTTTATAAGGCATTAATATATAGATACATACATACATGCACACATATACACACATATATAGACATACACATATATATATATATATATATATATATATATATGTATAAATACATATTGCATTCATCAATTATTTTAATGAAATTCAATCATAGTCTAAAATTTTCTTTACATTACATTTCAATGATTGATTTCATAATAATAATAATAATAATAATTGACAGCAGAATGTTTGAAATTTCAGTAATTAAATTTTGTTTAAAATTGTCTATAGTAAAAAAAATTTTATATTCCTAATTCCAACTTTTCCATCCGAGGTTGGGTTGAGTGCCAAGAATTTGCTGACAGACATCCTGACGGCGAATCGGGTGTCTGCAGCGGCCATCTTGGATTTGATGAACCAAGATAAAGTTACGATTTACTTATAACATTTATACATGCTGGAAGGACGTGAAAATGGTAAGTAACTATATTTTAATACAATTATTTACAAATATATTATTACAATTATTCATATTATTATTATTCTCATTACTCTTTCATTTCACTAACTAATAGTCATATTATTTTCAGAACTTTTATAATCCAAATTTTTTCAACACGAGGTATTGCGCGAGATGCTGTTTTTGCCATAACATGGCCAATCTAAGTCCTGTTGTAAGTATTTTTATATAATATACAGTAAAGAAAAGAAAACTAAACATTAAAAACTTATAAAGATTGTTTAAAATTTATTATATTTATAAAAAAAGAAAAACATAACCTAATCTCAAAATAAAACTTTTTTTTTCAATTTTTAGTTAGACTAAGTCTTTTATAGATATTTTATATAATATATATATAGTTATGAAATAATACTAAACATTAAAAAGAATCTTATACAGATTATCTAAAACAAAAAGCACAACATAACTTAACATAACTTAACATAACCTTCAATAAATCTTTGAACGTTATTTGCAGGTAAATCATTTTATTGATCAAGCTTCAGGCATGCAATTTCGAGATTATGTTCAACCGAATCATCAATTTCGACAACCTCATGACATTCAATCTCGATCGATTCAGCAAATTCAAACACAACATGTTCAATCTCAGATCTTTCACTCTCGACAAGTTTTAGCAGAGATTCAACCATCGCAGCAAATTCATTCACTACAAGTTCAACAAATGCAACGAGCGCAGTTTCAACCAGGGCAACGAGCGCATGTTCCACCAGGTCAACGAGCGCATGTTCCACCAGGTCAACGAGCGCATGTTCCACCAGGTCAACGAGCGCATGTTCCACCAGGTCAACGAACGCATATTCCACAAATGCAATATGTCGAATCACGTCCACGGATACAACACCAACAACCACAGCTTCCAGTAAATAATGAAAACCAAATGCAAGCCGATAAGGTAATTGAATTTACATTTTTTTTTAATTTACTACATTTACTTTAATTTATGAAAGTTTTAATTACCTAAACTTCAATTAAACTCAATTTCAACTTTCATTAACTAAACTTCTAATTTGTAAACTCTAAGCATGCAAAATTAATTTTATTCATTTGTGTTTGAACTTTTCTTATTTAAAATACAATTTTTGCTTTGAGCCTGCATATAGACTACCACCTTTGCACATTAGATATTCAATTCTCGAGTAGTATCTAATGTGAGCCAGTTTTAGCTTCCGAATTTTATACTGAGAACATGTGCTCGGGCAATTTTTAATTAAATCTTTTGTTCTTTTCGACATCCTATGTTATAAACATTTAAGGTGAAGTAAATTTCGTTCTGTGAATTTTACTGAACATTATTAAACAGTTATTTAAGTGATTAATAAATTATATTGTTATATTTTCAAATTTAAAAAAGTGATGTGTTGTGATTTTACCCACGCCTTCAGAAAAATATATTAATTGAAATTTAAGACAAAAGATGATTAAAAAAGCAAGTGATTCTAATCAACAATATTCTCTACAATTTGAATAATCGAATTTCAGTTTTAAATATATTTTTAATCTAAAATTTATATAAACTTCAATCAATTTTACATTATATTTAATTCTTTTGATTTTAATTTTATTTTCAATTAATACAATTTGTAACATATTTCATAGAAAATTATTTTTTATCCTGAAAATATAATAAAATTAATAAAATATAATTAACACTAAGTAAATTTAAAAAAAAGAAAAAAAAAGTTTTAATTTAATTATTGACTTTTATAAAATTAAATTTTAAATTTGAAAATTAAATTCCACTTTATTTTTATAATTAAGAAGTGATTCATATAGAAATTTATTAACATTAAAACAATTTTATAGGATGAAAAAATAGACTCCAATCGGCCTAGAGGTTCAAGATGGGAAACAGCGGATCCAGCGGAACCAGTGGAACTATATGTTCCAACAACTATAGATAATAAAGGAGAAGAAGAAGTTTACATTCCTACACTAAAAAAAGATGAAAACAAAATTGAAGAGGAACAACCTCCATCATCCAAATTAAACAGCTCCAAATCATCGAGTACATCCGCAAGTTCCTCATCATCCTCAACATCCTCAACATCCTCAAATTCATCTACACTAGCTAAATCTTCAGGGTCATTAAAACCTAATGAATTATTAAAATCTTCAGGGTCATTAAAACCCAATGAATTATTAAAATCTTTAGGGTCATTAAAACCCTGTGAATTATTAGAATCTTCAAGGTCATTAAAACCTATTGAATTACTAGAATCTTCAGGGTCATTAAAACCTAGTGAAGTGTTAAATTCGTCCGAAACATTAAAATGTTTGAATAAAGAAAAGTTCACTAGATCAGTGAAACCTTTAAAATCTATTGAAATAATAAATATAACCGAAGATCCGTGTGTTAGAAAATTAACTAAACCTAAAAAAGTGACTATAAAAAGAAATAAGAAATCGTCAAGCGATAAGGATGATAAAAATAAAACTAAAAAACATAAAAAATAAAGGAAAACAAAGGATAAAGATGAGAAGAAAAAACTACATTAGAAAAAAAGAACAGGAGATACATGCAGTTTTTATATTATTCTAAAAGAAAAAAAAAACAAAACATCTGCTTCTTAAATTTTTCTTATTTATTAAAAGTATATCTTTTGATGTTTCAGTATTATTTTCAATATGTTTATTTAATATAAGTTTTTTAATATTTTTTTAGTTGCTAGGTAAATAAAAATAATATACGTTTCAAATTTCCCGCGAAATAATAATATTTATGGAGACTCGCATGGAGGCGCTACAAACAAATCAAGACTCGGATGGGGGGGGGGGCGTGACAGTCAACGTGCATAGTAGGGGATGCTGCGGTGGTGGGGATCGCTGATATACATTGCAGTGCATCAGCCACAGCACTCATTCTTGTTTTCAGCTTCAAACAAATCAAATCTAGGTAACTGTCTCATTCCAGCCTTATTCTTTAGATTCTTTTAGGATTGCTTGCGTCAACGGTTTTTCTATTTCAGGTTTTTTTTTTATTCTTTAGTTTACTTTTTCTACTCATACAAATGACTAGTAGATGATTGAAACAATTTCTAGTTTAAGTATTTTTAATTTTGTTTTATAAAATTTAGAAGAAAATGATCTTTTATTTTCAATAATTAAAAATATAGCAAAAAATTTTTTTTTTTAGTTCACTTCTAGATTCCCTTTTTTTTATGTTTGTTTAAAATAAATATATCAAATTTTTTAAATGATTAGGTTAATTAATATTAGTTTATATTAAATATATCGGAAGCGTTATAAAATTTCACAAGTCATTTTAGCCGTTTCTTTAAATAATCATTTGGATTAGTAAAAAAAGTATCTTTAACTTTAGCAATTTGTTATTAAATTGTTATTTTTTATTTTTAGAAAATGAATCAATTTGATACTTCTCTGCAAATCTCTATTACTGGTGGAGATGTAAAAATAATAATTAATAATTTAAATGATAATGAGACCACGTTCAACATTACAGTCTCTCATAATGATAATATACCAACGACAACGGCTTCTTCTATAAGTATTTTCAATATTGATCCTGAGGATGATAAGGATGAGAAGGATGATATCAATGAGGGTGATGATAATAATGAAAATACTGTCAATGATATGAATGTTGAAGATTCTGAAGATGATGATGATACTCATATTTCTGTTACTACTACTAATCATTTGAATAATGAAGTTGAAACCATCAAGATTAGCGATTCAGATGATGATGATGATGATGATATATTATTTATCAATGTAGAAAATTAATTGCCTATTATTATATATTTTAAACTTTTATGGAATAAAACATTTTTAAATTTATTTTACGTTTAATCACTTAATAAACCTGCTATACATATTAAAAGCTGATATTAGTTAAGGAAATATTTTGTGTGTGTATGTGTGTGTGTGTGTGTGTGTGTGTGTGTGTGTGTGTGTGTGTGTGTGTGTGTGTGTGTATGTATATATATATATATATATATATATATATAATATGTAAGGTATTAAATTATTTCAGGTATTTTGAGTAATAAATCTTGTATAATACATACATATATACAATCAGTGTTGTTGCTTACTTTAAGTAAAAACTTATATTTATATTATATTTATATTATATTTGAAACATGTTTTATTCTTAAGTTATATTTTCTTTAAGTTTACAATTTATAGGTATAACAGGATCATTGAACTCAAGCTTATTCAGTTTTTTTTAGTTTTTTTTATTTTTAAGTTAAAGTCGAGTTAAAGCAAACTTGAAAAATTTAAACCGTAGTTAAATAATATTAAAGTATACTTGTGGTAACTTTATATAAACCATAGTTTAAGTATAGTTTAAGTAATGTTAAAGTAACGTTGAAGTAACTTTAAGTAAAGTTATAGTATAGTTTAAGTAATGTTAAAGTAACATAAAAGTATAGTTAAAGTAACGTTAAAGTAACGTTAAGTAAAGTTAAAGTAGCGTTTGACTTAAGTTGAAGAATAGTTCAAGTAAAATTAAAGTAGCGTTATGTAATGTAACAATAAAGTTAAAGTAAATTTAAATTAAAGTTAAAAATAAATTAAAGTTAAGTTTAAGTGAAGTTTAATTAAAGTTAAAGTAGCGTTTGACTAAAGTTGAGGAATAGTTAAAGAAAATTAAAGTAACGTTAAGTAATGTAAAATAAAGTTAAAGTAAAGTCAAAGTAACGTTAAAGTAAAATTAAAGTAAAATTAATGTAATGTTAAACTAAAGTTAAATTAAAGTATTGTTAAACTAAAGTTAAAGTAATGTGAAATTAAAGCTAAACTAAAGTTAAACGAAAGTAAAAGTAAAGTTAAAGTATAGTTAAAGTAAATTAAAGTAATGTTAAAGTAACGTTAGACTAAAGTTAAAGTTAGAGTATTGTTAAAGTTAAAGTAAAGTTTAATTAAAGTTAAAATAGCGTTTGACTAAAGTTGAAGAATAGTTAAATTAACATTAAAGTAACGTTAAGTAACGTAAGAATAAAGTTAAAGTAAAGTTAAAGTAACGTTAAAGTAAAATTAAAGTCAAATTAAAGTAATGTTAAACTAAAGTTAAATTAAAGTATTGTTAAACTAAAGTTAAAGTAATGTTAAATAGTAGTTTTCATAAAATTAAATTAAAGTTAAATTAAAGCTAAAGTAAAGTAATGTGAAATTAAAGTTAAAGTAACGTTAAACTAAAGTTAAACGAAAGTTAAAGTAAAGTTAAAGTATAGTTAAAGTAAATTAAAGTAATGTTAAAGTAACGTTAAACTAAAGTTAAAGTTAAAGTATTGTTAAAGTTAAAGTATTGTTAAAGTTAAAGTTAAAGTAAAGTTTAATTAAAGTTAAAATAGCGTTTGACTAAAGTTGAAGAATAGTTAAATTAACATTAAAGTAACGTTAAGTAACGTAAGAATAAAGTTAAAGTAAAGTTAAAGTAAAGTAATGTGAAATTAAAGTTAAAGTAACGTTAAACTAAAGTTAAACTAAAGTTAAGTAAAGTTAAAGTATATTTAAAGTAAATTAAAGTAATGTTAAAGTAACGTTAGACTAAAGTTAAAGTAATGTTAGACTAATTTTAAAGTAATGTTAGACTATTGTTAAATTATAATAAAATTAAAATAAGAAATTCAACTATTAAACTATCTAACATGTAAAATTATCTGAAATTGAATGTTAAATTTATTATGGTTTATACTTACTAAATGTTTGAAACCAGGATCACTATTATATATTATAAATTATATGTTTGTAGATTTTATTTCAAATTTGTAAAGACTTATAAATAATAAATTTACTAACGAGTGATTTTTAAAAAAAATGTATGCATTATAATTTTTTTTAATTTAAAAATTTTTTTTATTGTCTTTATACAAACTTAAATTTTAAAGCAATTATTTTTAAAGTGTAGATACATTTGGACTTGATGTTGGTGGTCTTATTAAATCTACTACATCCATGTTTATATCAATACAATCCAGTAGTTCTTCCATTGGAGGCATTCCATCCATAATATCTAAAATCTGTAATGAAAAATAGAATAAGTAGTTATATATTTAATTTACAGTTTACATATTTACATTTAATAGAAGAAAATACTTACTTCTTGAGAACTAATATTAATTATAAGGCAATCATCATCAGTATCATCATGATCATTATCCTCTTCAGTATACTCATCATTATCATCATCATCAGGAATATCACCTTCATAATCATCATTCTCTTCAGCCTGCTCATCTTTAGGATTATCATCTGAATCGACGATTATAACATTTTCTACTACACTATTACATTTATCATCATCATCATCATCATTAACATTATCATCAATAATCATATCACAATAATTTAAGATGTAATCATTATGAATTATAATTCCAGAATCATTATCGTTATTAAAGTTTGGAGAGTTTGGTTGAGTATTAAATCGATCCATTTTCTGAAAAAAAAAGTTGTTTTTAAACTAAAGTCATAAAAAACTTTTACATATACAAATGACTATTTAAATGATTTATGAAACCTATCAGTATTTACAAATTATTTGAGCAATTTGTAAAAAGAAATTAAATCATTTTTTTTTTTTTTGACATCAACAAGATTATTTCCAAAAGTATTTTTAAGCATACTTATGAATGCTTTATAGCTTCAAACCTGCAATAACTAAAAAAATAAATACAAAAATATATAAAATAAAAAATATATATTTAAAAAATTTTCTAATAGTTTAAAGATATATTATTTTCATTATTATCATCAACCTCATTGATATCATCCTCCTCATCCTTATCATCCTCAGGATCAATATTGAAAATACTTATAGAAGAAGCCGTTGTCGTTGGTATATTATATCAGCGATCCCCACCACCGCAGCATCCCCTACTATGCACGTTGACTGTCACGCCCCCCCCCCCCATCCGAGTCTTGATTTGTTTGTAGCGCCTCCATGCGAGTCTCCATAAATATTATTATTTCGCGGGAAATTTAAAACGTATATTATTTTTATTTACCTAGCAACTAAAAAAATATTAAAAAACTTATATTAAATAAACATATTGAAAATAATACTGAAACATCAAAAGATATACTTTTAATAAATAAGAAAAATTTAAGAAGCAGATGTTTTGTTTTTTTTTTCTTTTAGAATAATATAAAAACTGCATGTATCTCCTGTTCTTTTTTTCTAATGTAGTTTTTTCTTCTCATCTTTATCCTTTGTTTTCCTTTATTTTTTATGTTTTTTAGTTTTATTTTTATCATCCTTATCGCTTGACGATTTCTTATTTCTTTTTATAGTCACTTTTTTAGGTTTAGTTAATTTTCTAACACACGGATCTTCGGTTATATTTATTATTTCAATAGATTTTAAAGGTTTCACTGATCTAGTGAACTTTTCTTTATTCAAACATTTTAATGTTTCGGACGAATTTAACACTTCACTAGGTTTTAATGACCCTGAAGATTCTAGTAATTCAATAGGTTTTAATGACCTTGAAGATTCTAATAATTCACAGGGTTTTAATGACCCTAAAGATTTTAATAATTCATTGGGTTTTAATGACCCTGAAGATTTTAATAATTCATTAGGTTTTAATGACCCTGAAGATTTAGCTAGTGTAGATGAATTTGAGGATGTTGAGGATGTTGAGGATGATGAGGAACTTGCGGATGTACTCGATGATTTGGAGCTGTTTAATTTGGATGATGGAGGTTGTTCCTCTTCAATTTTGTTTTCATCTTTTTTTAGTGTAGGAATGTAAACTTCTTCTTCTCCTTTATTATCTATAGTTGTTGGAACATATAGTTCCACTGGTTCCGCTGGATCCGCTGGTTCCCATCTTGAACCTCTAGGCCGATTGGAGTCTATTTTTTCATCCTATAAAATTGTTTTAATGTTAATAAATTTCTATATGAATCACTTCTTAATTATAAAAATAAAGTGGAATTTAATTTTCAAATTTAAAATTTAATTTTATAAAAGTCAATAATTAAATTAAAACTTTTTTTTTCTTTTTTTTAAATTTACTTAGTGTTAATTATATTTTATTAATTTTATTATATTTTCAGGATAAAAAATAATTTTCTATGAAATATGTTACAAATTGTATTAATTGAAAATTAAAATTAAAATCAAAAGAATTAAATATAATGTAAAATTGATTGAAGTTTATATAAATTTTAGATTAAAAATATATTTAAAACTGAAATTCGATTATTCAAATGAATAAAATTAATTTTGCATGCTTAGAGTTTACAAATTAGAAGTTTAGTTAATGAAAGTTGAAATTGAGTTTAATTGAAGTTTAGGTAATTAAAACTTTCATAAATTAAAGTAAATGTAGTAAATTAAAAAAAAATGTAAATTCAATTACCTTATCGGCTTGCATTTGGTTTTCATTATTTACTGGAAGCTGTGGTTGTTGGTGTTGTATCCGGGGACGTGATTCGACATATTGCATTTGTGGAATATGCGTTCGTTGACCTGGTGGAACATGCGCTCGTTGACCTGGTGGAACATGCGCTCGTTGCCCTGGTTGAAACTGCGCTCGTTGCATTTGTTGAACTTGTAGTGAATGAATTTGCTGCGATGGTTGAATCTCTGCTAAAACTTGTCGAGAGTGAAAGATCTGAGATTGAACATGTTGTGTTTGAATTTGCTGAATCGATCGAGATTGAATGTCATGAGGTTGTCGAAATTGATGATTCGGTTGAACATAATCTCGAAATTGCATGCCTGAAGCTTGATCAATAAAATAATTTACCTGCAAATAACGTTCAAAGATTTATTGAAGGTTATGTTAAGTTATGTTAAGTTATGTTATGCTTTTTGTTTTAGATAATCTGTATAAGATTCTTTTTAATGTTTAGTATTATTTCATAACTATATATATATTATATAAAATATCTATAAAAGTCTTAGTCTAACTAAAAATTGAAAAAAAAAGTTTTATTTTGAGATTAGGTTATGTTTTTCTTTTTTTATAAATATAATAAATTTTAAACAATCTTTATAAGTTTTTAATGTTTAGTTTTCTTTTCTTTACTGTATATTATATAAAAATACTTACAACAGGACTTAGATTGGCCATGTAATGGCAAAAACAGCATCTCGCGCAATACCTCGTGTTGAAAAAATTTGGATTATAAAAGTTCTGAAAATAATATGACTATTAGTTAGTGAAATGAAAGAGTAATGAGAATAATAATAATATGAATAATTGTAATAATATATTTGTAAATAATTGTATTAAAATATAGTTACTTACCATTTTCACGTCCTTCCAGCATGTATAAATCCAAAAAATAAAAACTATTACATGAATATAGTTGATTAGGAGGGGTGTTATCAATGCTGTCAACATTTAAATTATAAATTAGTATTACCATCATAATTTCAATGCGATTTTCATTGGCTGTTGAGAATAAATGCCAAGGTTGGGTCTGTATTATTTGTGGTGTATTATATAATACATATATATACTATACGTGAAAATTTGAAAATAAGAGGGAGTTGAGAGTTTTTCTAAATTTACTCATCCCTGTTCAAAGATATTAAGTCATGAATGTAAATCCTCATGAAATATATAAATTTGAAAATCAATACAGTCAGGATGAAATCAGATGACTGCGTTAAACGTTCTGCTTTCCATGAGAGTGACAGAGCTAGTGATATCTTTCTATCTCTCTTGCTTTCATGCAATGCAGAAAAAGTTTTACGTTTGACGCTGCCATGTGATTTGACCCTCAGCCAATGTTATCAGGGTCAGTCAAGTTGTTGATGATTACATATGGTAAATGGTTATCGACACAGACATAAAAATTTAAAATCAGTTTTGGACATTTATGTAATTTCCTTTTTCTAAACACTGTTGATAACGCTTAAAATTCAAAATCTCTAATACAAACGCCTAAAGCTCAATGCATACTGAATATGGTTACGGGAGCAGAGAATGAGATAATAAAGGATAGAGACTGTTTCTGTCCTTTTCTGTCACATGCTCTGCTCTCGTAACCGTATTTCTATATGCTTAGACATTAAAACATTGTTTTTGAAATTTAAAATCCTCACTTCAAGCAAGGTTGGGCAATTTAACTATCCAAAACAAATGACTAAATTATAGTGAAATTAAAAATCTCCATTTCAAGCAAGGTTGGGAAATTCAAATACTCAATAAAAATCACTAACTAATGGAGAAATTTAAAATCCTCAATACAACCACCTTTTCCTTGTGCTCTTAAGTAGTGACGTCATTAAATTTAAAATTGATATACATATTAGTCAACTCCCCTGGTTGCTGCGCGCGCAACGTGTTTAACCTTGGTAAAATTCAAAGGAGTAGGGATAGTCTACTTGGCAAGCTGGAAATATAAATATAGTTAAATACATACCAAAACTTATGTAAAACTTTAAACACAATTGCACCAGTGTTGGGAAACCACATGTCGGTAAGGTAGAACTCTGACATACCGACTGGATTGAAACTTATGACAGGGATCTGCATTACCGACTGATGGTAAATTACCGACTGATGGTAAATTACCGATTAATGATAATGGCGCGGAAATTTAAATACCAGAAGGAATCTGCATTACCGAGGGTGATTACTGACCGATGATAAGGGTGCGAAAAACACTTAAGAAGTCGGTAATGTAGGTAATTTAAAAATTAAGCTCACGCAATTGGGTAATTCTCCGCACAACACTGTCGGTAACGTGTAAAATTCAAGAACCCCCACTTCAAGAACTTCATTTGACAAGTCGGTAATGTAGGAAATTTAAAAATTAAGCTCACACAATTGGGTAATTCCCCCTCACAACACTGTCGGTAACGTGTAAAATCAAAAAACCCCACTTCAAGCACCCAAAACATGGCTGATAAATAAAAAATCCCCACTTTAAACAGCCAAAACACTGCCTAAAAATTCAAAATCCTTAACAGAAACCGCCTTTTTCTTGGGGAATTAACAAGTGGCGCCACCTGGCGGAGGCGGTGGGAACCAAACTCGGTCGGTAAAACAGAAAACCCCTCAGAAACCACCATTTTCGCGGTCGGTAAAGTAGAAATCTACATTACCGACGGTCGGTAACTGTCCTCGTACCCGCCTAGCTTCACTACTATCTGTAATACTTTTTTACTAATATCTTGGTGCATTCGACTTTTGTCGATGTATTTATATTATAATTACACAAACAGTATTTCCGGGAAGATAATTAGGTCTACTTGAAAAATACCAAATTTCGTATCGAGCTTGTTGTAATAAATTTTTTTGACATCATTTTTATTTATTTACTATTTTTCTTTTCATTACTATCAAGAATGTTCTTTTTGCAACAATTTTCTATTCTACTTTAATATGAATCAATATTATAAACAACTTGCCAACTACAAACTCATAAACAATGTCTAGTCAACAAAATTTTCATACGTTACTTAGAACTAGACTTTGATTCTTTCAGTAGGAACTACTAAATGTATAGAATAATCGCATATTTACAAGATAAATATGAATTGCGATGTTTACTTTAAAAAAACAATCAAATAAAGTAATTCCCTGAATCTTGTTAAAAAATCGTGTGATTGACCTTTAAAGAAACAATAAGAGCTCAGAATGATATTATGGCTGGTTATAAGCACGAAAAACCTGGTACACTATACAATACAAACTTTCAACGAGCCTTGTTACTCTGAAGCAAATAAAATACTAATTCTCAATCATTTATTCATTTATTTATTCATTCATTCATTCATTCATTTAACAACTCACGGAAACAAAATTAGGTTAAAAATCACATGCCAACAAGAGATTACCTTCGCAAAGGTAAGACGTTCTATTTACAAATATATAAATTATAGCGTTATCAATGGCATTGAAAACAAAGTTAGAAATATTTTATGGCATTAAACTACTTGTACTTTGGTATTGGCCCGTAAAACGGGTCACGTTTAATTTTGATCATTCCCTTTTTTGCAAAGTTAATTTTAAAACTAGAAACATCTAAACGACGCAACGATTAAAGGAAAGAATCGTTTTTGATCGTGAATGCAAAAGTTAACAAAAATCCCAAGATCAACTAATTTATTATTAAAAAAAGAGAAATCTCATTTCAAGGATAATTCGCTTTGATATCGTACTTACGTTTCTTATCAATGTTGTACTATTAATTACACGTGTATTTAGTTAACACTGCCATGCAAATATCAACTTTTTTTGCGAATAAGATGGGACCTACTGTTTCTGAATGGATCTTTTGCGCTGAACACGAATTTGGGGTCAAAAAGTTCCCATCACGTTACGTTATCGTAAAAAAAAGGGGCTAAAACCCCTAAAAATAGCGTTTTTGGACATTTTTTAAAAATTGTAGAGCTAAGTTCTGATGCACTACAACCATCGCTAATATCAGAAGTTGGAGGCTAAAACAAGACCTTTCAAATGAGTCCTATACGAAATTTATTGAATGCACCCTTAAGGCAGTGGGTGTGTTTATGTCTAGGGGTGCAGACAAAAAAGATTTAAAAAACTAATAATAACCGATCTGATTACTTGAAATTTTTTAATTGGGGGTTTTCGGGGTCGTTGATTACGAATTTAGAGTAATACTTGAAAAATTAAAAATTTCGGATCTAATATGGTGAAAGAAAAAGTCAATAACGAGTTTCAAGCAAATTCGATAAATTTTTCATTTTTTCATTCGCTATACTGCATTCTACATTTTCAATGTTTTAAATCTGAGTTTAAATTCGTACCCTAATAGCACCGACTGTGCCGGGAACGTTCCTGGAATGGTCCGCCGGTCCCTGGGGTACGTTCACATGGACCGTTCCAATATACCTGACAAATACGTTCCGGATTTCACTAGGCTAGGAACGTTCCGCGGAACGTTCCTGGAATGTTCCGAGGAACTTTAAATACACACTGAAAAATAATTAATGTTAATATCTTGCGCAGTAGTTTTCTATCGCACCTAGAGCTGCGCAGTTGATTTTAGTGACCACTGTTCTATAGAAGCAATCATATTAAAAACATTAAATAATATTAATAAAAAAATTTTCAACTTTTTCCGCATACTTTTTCCGCAACCCGTTCTGCGATTTTTTGAATGTGTATTCAAAGTTCCTCGGAACATTCCATGAACGTTCCGCGGGAACGTTCCTAGCCTAGTGAAATCCGGAACGGATTTGTCAGGTATATTGGAGCGGTCCAAGGGAACGTACCCAAGGGGCCAGCAGCCCATTCCAGGAACGTTCCCGGCCTAGTCGGTGCTATTAGGGTAATCAGCGACCCCAAAAAACCCCGAGTAACAAGTTACAAGTCAGCCCGATCGATTTTTAGTGTTTTATCTATTTTATTTGCGCACATAGATTTAAACGGTCCCCTGTCTTAAGCGTGCATGCAATCAATTTCACAAAATGATTATTTGAAAGAACATGGTATAGACTTCTATTTCTGATAATAGCGAGTGTTGTAACACGTCAAGGTTTAGCACTACAATTTTTCAAAGAAGGTCAAAAACGCTATTTTTACATCTTATTCGCAAAATTCATGCAGGGCAATGTAATTGTACAGACACTATATTGAGACTTCACCATTGGTACTGAAGATGGAGTTCGATACAACCGAAAAGACTAGCTACAAGTACAAGCCTCGAAAAAGATGCTGAGGCTACTGATATAATACAAATGATAGTCCAAACGTTTTCTTTTGGTTCCAACTAATGAAGCTTCATTGTTCATTCTGTTAAAAAATATTTGAAGCCTAAAACATTCACATAAATATTCAGTCATGTGCAAAAAATTCTTAAATTTTTAATTTTTAGCTTTCAAACTCTCAACTTCTGTTCAATTATGGTGTTATTAAAAATCTCAGCTCGATTTTTATTCTACACTCCGTAGAGATAAACTGTTTACAAAAAATGTACTTGCCAATTCCATACTATTGAACTTAGAACAAATTAATTTAATAAAATATTTTAGTATTTAATATTTTCTATACTAAATTTTATAAAACCCCAATTTTCTACTTTGCGGTTAAACCTTACAAAAAATAATTTATGTTAATATAACTAAAAAAAATTGAATTGGAGTATTTAAACACTGTAAAACAATTTAATAAAATATAAATATTAATAAATATTAATAAATTATATAATTAAATTATAAAAAGTTTTTCTTTTATAATTATGTTGAAATATTAACATTTAAGTTTATTACAAACATTTGAAAAGTATGAAGTTTAATTATGTAAAATTTAATAAATGAAAAATGATTCTACTTTATAGAATAAAACTATTTGACGGTTTAACCGAATAGATTTAAAAACTAATGTTTGCAAATAAAATTTATATAGAAATATTTAGGTATTATTTAATGACATGAATTTATGCAGGGATTGATTGCATAGATTTTACAATAATTGCATAGGATCCCTGTAACCAGTTTACGTGTGTAAAATCAAAACCTTGCTACATTCTCAATGCTCGATTAAGACGCATAATGAGGCTTCAATTCACTAAAACCATTAATCTAATTTAAATTCTACTTAAAAAAGGTTTCACAATCTTCGAAATACATAGACAAATTCAGTAATTAACAGTAATGAGCCATTGATTTGGCATTGATTAGCAGGTAGTTAATATCTGAAAAATGAAATTTGGTCGACAGATTAATACAAACGTTTACACAGAAGTTTCTAAATTAATTCCTCTAGTTTTGTTTTGACACTAATTTCTTGGGACTTTGTTGAACATATTGCTCACCTATAATTGCACTGACCACTTTGATTAACTTGAAAATTTTCTGCTAGCTTTGTCTGATCATTAGTATCGGACATGGGATCGTCCGCGTTTGTTAGAACACGACCTGGTGATGGACTATCCACAGTTTGAAATGAAAAACTAGGAGAATCCACACTAGACAAGGATTCTGGAGTTCCTACAGAACTTATGGTCCCTGGAAGCGGACTTGCTATTGATTCTAATCTGTAAAATAAAATTAATTATATTATATAAAATATGACCAAATCTAAAATAGAAAAACAATCATTAAGGATGCATCTAATAATATAATTAACACTTTTAAGGTATTTTAGAATAGAACCGTTTTGCTAATTAATGAGCCTAATGGCCGATTTCACGAGCACAGGACAGAAAAAAAATGTCTGGAATGTATTTCAGACTAATTTATTATTTAAACTTAAATTTATCCAAAGACTAGTTTCATGGGAAAATAGTGTTTTAAAATTAGTCCTTAAAGTCTAACAAGTAAACCTACGGAAGTGTAAATCTCCGATTTTTTTGTAACTTGGTATATTAGTAGAACTTAAAAAAATCATAAACACGTATTTTTTTTAGCGGCCATGATTCACTTTAAAGGGTAGAAACTACCCCTTAAAGTTATGAGTGTGTAATCACTTAATCAAGGCATAGGCTTACTTATGAAAGCAAGTAATTAAATAATGGTTTAATAATATGAAACAACAATAATTTAATAATTAGTTTAAACAATAACAACTTTTATTGTCTTTAAACATAATCAGCTTCTTATTTTTTCATATTATCAATCCATTATTTATTTACTTGCTTTCGCATAAGCATATTGCCTATAAGCCTTAATTAAGCTATTGCACCCTCATAACTTCAAGGGCTAGTTTCTACCCTTTAAAGAGGATCATGGCCGCTAAAAAAAATACGTGTTTACTATTTTTTTAAGTTCTACCAATATACCAAGTTACAAAAAAATCGGAGATTTACACTTCCGTAACTTTACTTGTAAGAACAAAAACATGTTCTTAAAATGGCTATTATCTTGTTTTCAGACAATTTAAATTTCAATTTAAGTTTAGATTTAGACTCAAAGCTTAATTACAGTTTTCTTTAGAACTAGTTTTAAGATTTAAGTTAAATTAGTTTAAAGATTTCTATCAGCAGCTAGTTTTTATTCCGATAGGTCTATTTTATATTTCACCTAAAAACTAGACGCTTTTTGACATTAAAGTAATACTTATTTTTTTCTGTGAGATTAAAACACTGATTAACTAATCATGGTTATTTTTTAATCAAGCTTTTAATCATGATTAAAGTTCAATGTATCCCACAAGAAGATTGGAATCTTCGATTAGTCAATCATATACGAAAATATATGTAATATATAGACATGTATTAGAAAGATTATATAAAAAAGTAATAAAGACAAAATAATTAATTGTTTACAATGATTTTTAAAGAAGTTGGATATTAACTTGATTTTACCAATTATATTTCTATTACATGTAGGTATGTACATTCCAATTTTTATTAAAAAATCTACAACTTTATAAATTATCTTTCTGTTACATGCTTATACTTTCCAATTTTGTTTAAAAACAGGTACAATCAAGTGCGCATACAATATTGTTAACAAATAACTGTTATAAACAATTAATTATTAAATATTTTTAATTTTGCTTCCTCATAGAGGAAGCTTTGTGATCGTTAAAATTTTCGATTTTCCAAAAATAGTCTAAATCGACTCATTTTCATCTAAAAAGCGAAAATTTTTATTCCTAAGAAAATGTCCAGATGTATGTGTGTGTATGTATGTATATGTGTGTGTATGAATGTATGTATGTGTGTGTGTGTGTATAGCGTTTTTTGTGTACAAGATATCTTGAGAACGCTTAAACGGATTCCAACAAAATTTGGATGACTTATTAAGCTCATGAATATCTAAATTTGGACACAAGGATTTTTGAAAATACCCAACCAAATTTTTTTGAGCACCTTTTTTTACCGAAAAAAATCGTTTTTTGCCAAAAGTTTTTTTATGCTAAAAATACAACTTAATGAATACAAAAATCATATTCCTTATCTCAAAACAAATCGATTGACCTATATAACTTTTATAATTGATTAAGAATTCGTAAAATAATTCATATTTTTACATTTTTTTGCATTTGAAATTCTTCATTTTTAAATAACTTCCCCAATTAACTTACATAATATTAATTTCTTGCTTCCTCTGTGAGGAAGCAAATTATTTTGCTTACTTGTTTACAAATTATCTTCTTATTAAAATTTTATATATTCCATTTCGTATTTTAAAAAAAGCTACTTACAACTATATAAATGAAGTTTGTTTATTTGTTAATTATAATTGTTTATTTCAATACATGTCATAGTAACATAACTGTTTGTCTTAACTTTAACGAGTTCTTAATTTTAAATAAAAGTGCATTTTAAGTATAATATACGTCTCAAGATAAAGAAAATTGAAAATTTATATTAAATCAAATTTTGTTTTAACTTTGTTAAATAAAAACTTATTAATTTAATATTTTAAAAAAATGTCTCAATGGAACTCTTCAGAATTTATTCTTCTTTAACATAAAGAAGAAAAAAATTGAAATCCGTCAACAGTTGCAGGGTGTAGAACCTTTTCAAACTCATTTTCTGGATTTACATCACGGAGCGTCCAAACGGCGACCGCTAAAAACTGAGCTCATAAGGGAAATAATGCGAAAGACATTTTTTAGATAGGTTTTTGTGAGAATATTAAAAATTGATATGGTTGCCTAGACAGAGTGGAGCAACAGACAAAGGGCAGGTGATTGAACAAGTTAATTTTTTCGTGGTTCTTACGTCATAAGGAAAATTCTGGACTATAGTGCCATTTTGTTCAGCTTGAGCCTCTGATTACAAAAAACATTGATTGCCAGGTCTCAGAGGAGCATAACACTAGGCAACCTATTTATTTATAAATAATTTTTTTCGGGTAATTTACCTCATAAGGAAAATTCTGCACGATAGTAGGGGAGGGTGTTCTTATACCGACCGCCTAAAGTGCAGAGGCCATAAATGCATCAAAAATTAAATTTTTTCAGAGTTCAAAATTGTGTTGTGTTGAGGGATCATTTACCTATATTTTTCGATGGTTGTTGACGTTTTTGGGTGTAGTTAAGAGGGCGATAAAAAAGCAAAAACAAAAGTCTACGTTTTCGACATACTCAAAAATGGTGTCCTGAAACCGACCGGACTCCATGTTCCGAAACCAACCCCCTAAATTTTTTTGCAAAAAACCGATGTATTTCAAGTTTGAAAACTTTTCTCACAGTTGGATACTCGTTCAAAGATACATTCGATAGTTATACATACTTAAAAAAATATTTTATTAATTTACAAGAAAAAAGTCCGTAACTAATATTCGAGTAGTAAATATTTTTACTACTTCAAATTTAGAGAATCCTTAGCGTTGTTTTGCTTTAGAGAGTGAAAGTTTGCAATGCACAGTGGGCGAGAAGACCAAAAAATTTGGCCAAAAGTCATTGAAAGATTTTTTAAAATGCAATATAGTATCATCATATAGATAAGTGAAAGTAGTTATTTTGTAAATGTTATAAGTTTTAATAAAATATTTAAGCTTGTATAATAAGTTAATACAAATGTAAGGCTTAAACGATCACCATATAGCTATTGTTTTATACTGTCACTGTTTTACTGAAATGTAGTATCTGTCATTAATTATATTGCATTTTCTCATTAGTTGCAATCATGTAGTATGTGAAAATAGTCAAAAGCTGAAAAAATAATTCTGATGTTAGAGATATTGAGAATAATTGTGAAAATAAATATTTCAAACATCGTTAAATATAATTTAACTCAATGATTTTTGAGGTTGCAAAATTTTTAACTGTTATTACATTTATAAAATCTAACATTATGCAATGAAAAATCTTAAACTTGTGAGTACATGTGTGTAAGTGAATTTTTTTGATAAAATAAATGTTAATAATGTATTTGTTTAAATGTTACCTATTCATTTCTTTGAATGTTTAAAACAGAAAACATGATTTCTGAGGTCTAGAAGGAACAAAATAAACAATTACAATGCAAAAAATATGAGTCGGTTTCAGACCCTCCTTAGGGGGTCGGTTTCGGACGTCCCCCACTTTTTCCATATAATATGTCGCTGTTACTTTTGTCAAAACAACTAAACTAATTTCGATTGTGCGTTTTGAAGCTGAGATCATGAGCAATTAAAATAAATTACCTTTTAATTTTTCAGCAAACAAATAAGTTCTTTTAGCTCAAATTCCGTATAGCTCAAAAATTAATTTTGCTGGAGTCAAAACACAATATGGCCTGAAAACATTAGAATAAAAGGAAAGGTATTATATTAACAGATGGCTAAACTGTCAGTGTTATGACAGCTTTTTAATGACCTTACTGACAATGTGTCAGGTAGCATTATCTCTGAGAAACCAAGGGAGGTTGGCATGGTACAACCGGTCGAGATGGAACCACGCTCCCCTAGCATTTTGTTCCCCTTGAGCCACTGATTACAAAAAAATTCGTTGCCAGGTCTCAGACGAGCATAACAGTAGGCAACCTATTTATTTATAATTATTTTTTTTCCAGTTACTTACCTCATATAGTCCAATCAAATTAGCCAGAAATTATAGTCCAGTCAATACGTCAGAAAAAAACATATTATACGGTAATAACTCGGAAGGTCGATGTTTTTGGCTAAAACCCTTTATTTTGGCATACAATTAAAGACTCTAAGTTTTCGGCAGACGTGCGACCGGGAACCCGGTTAAATTTTTCAAACAAGGTGCAGAAAATCGCGTTTTCTGAAATTGTCGGCTTTCCGTGCATTTTAAGTGAAAAAGATGTTGCATAAAAGAAAAAGTACATAAAATTCTGAGTCTATTAAAAAAAAGATGAACTTAATTGGCCAAATAATGCCCGAGTTATGCCCTTTCAAAGTTTACTAATTTTTCATCATTTTTGCCCGAAAAAACCTTGTTTTCAAAAACTAATGTCGAACTTTTTTTTACGTAATCGGATGGAAAAGTAATGAACATAAAAGTTGTAGTCGACTATATTAGCTTTAAATTCCCATTTAGAAAATTAAATTCGGCCCACTAGTTACCGAGCTATGACCTCCTAAAGTATACCAGTTTTCACGTTTTTTCACATAGTTGCAAATGTTTTAGTTCAGATCGATTGCTCTTGTATTTTATTATTGTTAAGAAATAAATGTTCAATTCTTAAATTATTTTCTTAAATTCTAATTTAATTTCTTGGCATTTCAATACCATTCTTCAATTTTACATTATTTTTAGGGTTTCGTGGTTCAGGACAGAAACCCTAAAGGGCATGTGATGGAGAATGAGGTTCCCTATTGAAAAAGTGTATTACGTTGACAACGACGTCATTTACTGCGACGTATTTTCAGAGAGTACACGACGTCGTCGACAACGTAGTTGATCACTACGTCCTGTACTACGTCCTGTACTACGTCGTGTACGACGTCCTGTACTAGGTCCTGTACGACGTCGTGAACTACGTCGTGTACTGCGTCGTGTAATTTTGATTATAATTTAAGTTGTAGTTTCTTTCCTCTTATGAAGAAGTATGTCAGGAAACGAATGATCAACTAAATGTTTCGGAGAAAAAAAAGTACACGACGTGGTATATGACGTAGTACAGTAAGTGGTATACGACGTGGTACACGACGTAGTATACGACGTGGTACACGACGTAGTACACGAAGTCGTATACGACGTCGACTTTTTCAATAGGGTTACTATTATAGGCAAAATTTGTTCGTAAACTTTCTCTTAAAATAATGAATATTTTTACACCAAACTTTGTGGAATTACTTACAATATTATTAAAAAGGTTTCTCAGACCCAAGTTTGTTTAAATTTAGCCAGAAAATTAATAAAAGATAAAATTTATGCAAAATTCAATCAAACTGGGATCAGAGAGACCTTCTTAATGATATTTTAAGTAATTCTACAAAGTTTGGTGTCAGAATATTTAGTATTTTAGGAAAAAGTTTACGGACAAATTTTTCCTATGGCAGTGACGTCATTATCCATCACATGCCCTTAAACATGGAGGGAAACACCCGCACGCGACCGGAATTACTCAAATTTGGTCGGAAACATCCGAATGGTTTCGGAGGCACACTATCTTGTCTGAAACCCAAACGGGTTCGGAAACACTCAAACAGGTTTAAAAATACTAGAAAAAAATCGCGTGCTAAAGCGCACGCCAAATTTTATTATTTCTTAAAATAAAGTTTCATTTATGTATAATTATCCCTAATAGCACTGAACGTTATTTAACTTCCAGGCAACGTTACTTTTTAACGTCCCTGACGTTAAAAAGTAACGTTGCTGAAGGTCGATTTAACGTTAAAATGTCCACAGCCATTTAACGTTCGGCTGGAACGTTATAGAACGTTACTTTGAGACCTTCAATGGACATTCAAAAATGTTTAAAAATTAAATAACGTTAATACTGTGCGCAGTAGTTTTCTATCACAACTAGAGCTGCGCAGTTGATTTTAGCTACCACTGTTCGTAAGAAGCAATAACATTATCAACATTGATTATAATTAATAAAAAAATTTACAGATTTTCCGCAACATTTTTCCGCAACCCGCACTGCGATTTTTCGAATGTCCATTGAAGGTCCCAAAGTAACGTTCTATAACGTTCCAGCTGAAAGTTAAATGGCCGTGGACATTTTAACGTTAAATCGACCTTCAGCAACGTTACTTTTTAACGTCAGGGACGTTAAAAAGTAACGTAGCCTTGAAGTTAAATAACGTTCAGTGCTATTAGGGATGTGAAATAAAAGAAATACATAATATCATAAAAAAAGAAAATTATTGATAAGAAGACATTGCAATAAATTTAAATTGATGTGATCTTTGATTCATCGTGTATATCAATTTGCAAATTTTGATTAATTAAAAATTAATTAAATAAAATAAAGATAAAGAATAAAATGAAGAATATGAGGAATAATTATAAAAAATTATGATATACCTAATACCATTTAAAAACTTTACTTTAAAAAGTTTACAGATCGACACTCTCTGCTCTTAGTATTTTAGAACCTTCTTCCAATATAACCAATAAATGAATGTGTTTGAAATTACATAACATAAACATAAGACTTTACTTGACCAAATAATTTATAGTCTACTATAGTTTCGATTGATTTTTTTACTTTTAAATGAAAGACTCTTGCAACTTGTCAGGTTTATTAGAAGCTGACTGATTAAGTAATAAATTTTCTTAAATTTCTTTCCATTTTCAACTACATGTCATTGTAATAAATAAATCTGGTCTACCATGAAAAGCTACATAATGGTCATTGCATATTGATATTATTTTAACATGTTACGAGGTGATCCTATAAATGTTGAAGGCAGTATCAACATTTTGCCAACATGTACATTATTTTAAATTTCTTGATTAATTAAATGATCAATTAAGTGGTCAGTATGGATTTATTTTTTAAAAAAATTTATTTTTCATGAACATCAATTTCGTATACTATATACCTATAGAAATAAGATAAAAGCTAATATATAGGTAGTAGAGTTCAAAAACATGCTAAAAAACGCGATACTGCAGAAGTATAAGGCGCATAGCATAGCAGTAAAAAATTGTTTAAACAAATGTCATTATAGCATTATCAGTAAAATTTGTTATTTGACAATATACAGCAATGGTAGAGAAAAGTATTCATGTATTTAAGTCATTTTTACCTTAAAAATTAAAAGTACAATTGAATATTTATATTGCGTGACCAGCGCGAGCAGCCCTTGGTTGCGCGAATGTTTAACGCCTTTTTCTCAAAACAACGTTTTTTGACCTGGCCGACACGATTTAAGAAAAACTAATGAACCGATTAAGCTCAAATTTTCAGAGGTTCTTCTATGACCATACTGAAGTGGGAAACGTTTCTGAGTAACGAATGAAAAATTTTCTTTTCTTTTTCTTTCTTTTTCCACATTATTTTTGTTACAAAGACACAATTCAGTTCAAAAACGGTTTAAAAAACATTCAATAGTACATTTAAAGGTCGCAACCGCTAAAAAAAATTATTTAAAAAAATAAATTTTCATTCGTTACTCAGAAACGTTTCCCACTTCAATCTGGTCTCTATGCACATGCCGCTTTGGCATGAACTGGGATAATAAATATCCATTGATATTTAACCCTTTTTTTAAACAAATTAAGTTGTAAAAAAAGGGGTAAAAAATTTAAACTTCCGCCATTTTGTTTCCTTTCATCGGAATTAAAAGATCCTTGTTCATGCGATAACTACAGATCCAAATTTTAAGAAAATACTTGATTTTTTGATTTTAGACAATCCAAACTCCAGATATCGTGTCGGCCAGTAAAATTTAAGGCTAACTTCAAGCAGCTATTTCGCAGAAATAAACAATAAAAAATTAAAACAAAAAATATTTTTTGTCACTTTTAAATGTCAATTTTTATGTATAAAAAGACTGGGTTATAAAAATATATTTTAATATAAAAAATAAATCCTTGAAAATTTGTACAATAAACCCATACTGACCCCTTAATACTTTGTCAGTTTCACTTCTTAATTTTGTTTGATTATTTTTACAAAAATATAACCTAACTTTTTCAACTTTGACAGATTTATCAACTAACCAATGCTGAAACATTCTTCCACCATATAAAAATTGATTGAAGGTATGATCTCTTACTCCTATTTTATATTTTATACAAGCAGATCTAGATACAGTTTGATTTCTGGTTGTTTTGTAGCTATCAGTAGGAATCATATCGAGTCAATAATCCCCCTAATAGCACCGAACGTTATTTAACTTCCAGGTAACGTTACTTTTTAACGTCCGGGACGTTAAAAAGTAACGTTGCTGAAGGTCGAATTAACGTTAAAATGTCTACAGCCATTTAACGTTCGCCTGGAACGTTATAGAACGTTACTTTGGGACCTTCAATGGACATTCGAAAAATCGCAGTACGGGTTGCGGAAAAATAGTGCGGAAAATCTGAAATTTTTTATCAGATCTTATATTCAATGTTGATAATGTCAATGCTTCTTAAGAACAGTGGTCACTAAAATCAACTGCGCAGCTCTAGTTGCGATAGAAAACTACTGCGCACAGTATTAACGTTATTTAATTTTTAAACATTTTTTAATGTCCATCGAAGGTCCCAAAGTAACGTTCTATAACGTTCCAGGTGAACGTTAAATGGTCGTGGACATTATGACGTTAAATAGACTTTCAGCAACGTTACATTTTAACGTCCCGGACGTTAAAAAGTAACGTTACCTGGAAGTTAAACAACGTTCAGTGCTATTAGGGCCTTGATTCCTAGAGGATAAAATATAGGATATATCCAAGGTTTAACATTTGGATCTAAATGACTAATCAATTGCAATTCTTGAATCGATGTATTATAAATCGTTACAAAAGGCTCTGGTATTAAACCTTCAGCATTCATATTAAAAATAGCAGCAACTTCATTACACCTTTAAAAATTGTAAATTAACTTTTTTTTTTGCTAACGCAGTTTCCATTTCAATGATCTTAGACATAATTAAAAAAGACTTTGTATATGCGTTACAATCTCTCAATAATTTGTCAATACTAAAACGTATATCTACATCTAAGTTGTCATGTTTGTTTAATCTATAGCAAATTGCTTCTTCTGGATCTAACAGAAATAATTGACCAAAAGACGGATCATTATCAATTTCAGGAAATAAGAAATTGTTGATTTGATAATAAATTCGACCTTGAATTATTTATCAAAATGGTCCCCGCCATCTATTATTGAAATTAACTACATTGGCATTTTAAAATGCAATGAATTAAGCAAATAAATTATTGTAAAGTCTTATATTATTCCTAAACTGGTCAGATATCTTATGAGATCCATCTAACAATTTTTTAATTCATGAGGGTATTTTTCTGAAGGCAACGATACACCACCATGACTGCATCAATAATTATAAGTTAATTTTTTTTAACTTCTTCTTTCTCAAAATGTTTAGCCTTGCATCTTTTGCAAAAAAACGACATTTTACTAAGATAATGCTCGATATAATTGGGAACATGTATGCTATAAATATTTTTTTTTGCATAAGCAAAATCACGAATATCAATGTTTTCATTCGCATAAATGACTCCATTTTTTTAACTGTATGTTCCAAAACATATATTTTTTCCTCATCGATTACGTTTCTTTTTAGTTCTTTTTCATTTTCTCATCACATATCCTTACATCTTTCTCCTGCATATATTTTGAATATAGTATTTAATTATTTTTATCCTTATCATGACCATATTCTGCTTTAATTTCAATCTTTGACGATAGCTTTTTTTTATATTCTGCTCTACTTTTTTTTAATTTTCTGATTAGAGGTGTTAACAATTTTTATCTGTCTCACTATTCTTTGTAATTTCTCATTCTTATCATCTCCTCCCATTTCTTTAAGATACTTTAACTTACTTTCAACATTTTTTGATATTCTACGCTGCAGTCTTGCCAGAGACCCTTACCCGACGCATCTGCGCAAGTCTCTAGAAAGTCGTATGATTGGTCCAAGTGAACGGAGTAATTTGAAATAGCTTAATTTAAAGCTTTTCAAACCATCCCGCTCACTTGGACCAATCATACGACTTTCTAGAGACTTGCGCAGATGCGTCGGGTGAGGGTACTGGCAAGACTGAATGGTAGGCGCAGTGCACCTGGGGCATTTTGTGGGAAGGCGACTGGTCATGTCTCAGATTTTTCTGGATTATCGTGTATGAGTAGTGATTGGGGTACTAAATAAGTGTACTAAGTATTAATTAAAAATTATTAAAATTTTTCAAGATATTTGCAAAGCAAATTTCCAGCTACTTTTTTTCATCTTAAAATAACTTTCTTCTTTTTGAGAATTATGAAAAAATGATAAAGACCTTTTTTATTCAAAAGACATTAAATTTTAATAAAAAAAATTAAAAAAATTTTTTTTTTTAAATTATTTATTTAAAAAAAAGAAATTGTTTTTAATTTTTAAGTACCAGCACCACCTCAGATCGACTTAAAAAAATCATTTTAAAGCTTAAGGTATCCTTAAAAAACCCTCCAATTTTCAAGATGGCTTCTGTTTTTGTTTTTGAGTAATAAATTCTCAAAGTTTTGAAACCTGAACATCCAGTACTGCGCCGGCATTACATACCTACTTATAAAGGTGGATCATGAAATGAAAAATTTTTAATATTGTTTAAATACGCTCGGAAATCAAATACATAAACTCGCTACATTCTTAAATTAATTTTTAATTGTTTAAACAATTCTAATTTGTTTAAACAATTGTTCTCATATTTTCTGTTCTAATTAAATAGGTATCCTAAAAGCTTACAATTTTTTAAATACCAAAAGGAAAAACAATTCAATTACTTCAATTTAATCGATTTAATTTTATTTGTTTAAACAATTAAAACTGTTTAAAATCAATTATTCATTAAATTAAGGACGTTGGAACCCGAAGCTGAGAGTGGCGTAGAAACACTTTTTCCTTCTTTGCTCGAAAATTTCCCTTTTATGAATTTTTTTTAGAAACACTGGACACTTTTTCAAAAAAAGGGCTATGGTAGACAAAAGTATTTGAGATAAGGAATATTTTAAACATTTGTTTTATGCAAACAAATGTGCCTACAAGCGTCAAAATTAACTCCCGTTTTGACATTGCAAGATTTTCCGTAAAAGATGGCCGCCGCTCGTCAGCTGGGGACAGGCTACGTGACATGGGCCTCAAGTGAGATGGCGGCGGCCATCTTTTACGGAAAATCTTGCAATGTCAAAACGGGAGTTAATTTTGACGCTTGTAGGCACATTTGTTTGCATAAAACAAATGTTTAAAAAATTCCTTATCTCAAATACTTTTGTCTACCATAGCCCTTTTTTTGAAAAAGTGTCCAGTGTTTTTAAAAAAAATTCATAAAAGGGAAAATTTCGAGCAAAGGAGGAAAAAGTGTTTCTACGCCACTCTTAGCTTCGGGTTCCAACGTCCTTAAGCTAGATTCATGTGGTTTTTTGCAATTTTCATTGGAGAACGATGAAGAAGTTATTTATTCACAATTTTCAATATATACCTAATTGTTAAAACAATTGATTCTTTTTATATTTTCGTATTTAAATAATTTTTTTTAATAACTGTCGATTCTTTAGTAACAACTGATAGAAAATTTGTCAATTAAATTTAAATTGTTTAAACAAATAAACAAAATATGTATTAAGTGTCAGTTTTTTGTGGATTTGTGTATGTTAAATAAAAAAACAAGTTTTAGGCCATTAATTCCACATTTCTTTTAAAATTTACAATATTTTATAACGACGTTTCGGCAGCTACCGCTACCCTTATCAAGTTTATTATTTTTTTTTTCGTTTCATAAAATGCTAAAGATAAAAATAAATTTTTTTTTAGATTAAATTTACATAAGTGTATATGTGTAATTTTGCCACCTTAAATCAAAATGCAGGAAAAGCCGTACTTACATTTTGAAAATTACTAAAGCTGTTATATTAAAAAAATTCTTATCTTTCATTTTTTTTATATTAAAAATCATAAAATAAATCAATTAAAAGATTTTTTTTATACATGATGATGATTTTATTCATCATCATGTCTCAACTGTATGACACTGTATGACTTAAATTCTAATACTGTATAGTGTGCAATTTATAATGTCGGTAATTTGGGGTGATATATTACCAGATTAATGTATATTATTGAAAAATCCCTGATAAATACTACCCAGCCTTTCAACGTCTGTTTTAAAATTTATTGCTTTATTTTCTTTTGTGATATAAATCATTTCTAAAAATTTTCTTTTAAACCAATTTTCCTCTACATTCAGAATTGTTACTTTATTTAAATCGAAATTATGTTTATTTTCAGTAGCGTGTGTTGATATAGCTGTATTTGTTTTTTTATATTTTATGTCTCTAGCATGTTCCTTCATTCTAGTTTGTAGGTGTCTAGATGTTTCATCAATATATATATATATATTATTACAATTAAAACAAGGTATTTTATATAGGGATGGGCGATCTCGATTCGATTATATCTGTATCGATCTTTTACTTTCGATTAATCAATCTTTATCCGATTTTCCTTACTTTCGATTAATCGATAAAATCGATTCTTTTAAACGATCTTGTCAAACGATTCATAATAAATATTCATAAATAAATTTCGTAACTTTACATGTTGTAGGAATGCTATTCTGGAAAATTCCAATCAGAAGAGTGAAAAGTTTCCAAATATTATAAAGCCGCTTGTACAGTTGGGGACATTGATGCCTTAACATTTTCCACTAGACTTTTGCAGTTGATTCCATGGAATGTCTAGTGGAAAAATGTTAAGGCATCAATAGCCAATCAAAATTTATTCTCTAGCGGTAAAGTAATGTTTTCTGCTAGAGACTAAATTTTGATTGGCTGAAATCTATTCCACTATTCTACTATTCCACCACTTGAAAGCATTTTCTGATTTGCCTATTCTATTCCCCTGACCTTCTAATCCTCCGCATATGACTTCACCCTAAAGGCGCAGTCTCATAATTGCGTTTTACCGCATGTTTTGTTTTAGTCTAAAAGTGCAAAAGTGAAAAAAGTATGTCAGCATCTCTTTTGTACTCATTGTTTAGTTACAAAACGCATGTTAGAAAACAATTATGGGATTCCTAGTTTATTTTTATATAAAAATACCAACAAAATTAATTTTTTTGAAAATAATGTTGTATTTTTGTTCTCAAAACTCAAATTTAATTGAATATGATTTTTTTTGTTTTTATGAATTAACTAATTTATGGTTTATATATATTTTATTTAACACTTTTATTACAGGAAAATCGAAATAAATCGATTCTTGAATCGATTTTTTCTTGTCCGATTAATCGAAGAAATCCATTCTAAATTTTCAAGATCGATTTTTTGAATCGATTCAATTTTTTTCGAGATCGCCCATCCCTAATTTTATAGTATCGATTTGTTGATTTTTTTTCTGTTTTATCTTTAGTTGAGTGTAGGATATTTTTTCCTAATGTGTTTTCTATTGATTGAACTACTTTGTTATTGAATTTATTAAATAAATTATAAAAAATGTTTTCTAATTATTTGATATATGGTAGTGAGATAATTGTTTTAATATTATTTTCGGATGAAACTTTATTACTATTTGAAATTATGTAGTTGTATCTTTCATTAATTTTTTTATTTAGGATGCTAGTTGGAAAACCGTTTTTTAAAGAGTTTCTTTAACTATTTTTGGATTTTCTGTATGGAATTTATTGTCTAATAATTTAATAGCACGATCTGTTAGAGCGATAAAATAGAGCGATAAAAAAATGAAAGATAAGAATCTTTTTAATATAACAGCTTTAGTAATTTTCAAAATGTAGGTAAGTACGGCTTTTCCTGCATTTCGATTTAAGGTGGCAAAATTACACATATACACTTATGTAAATTTAATCTAAAAAAAATTTTATTATTATTTTTATCATTTTATGAAAGGAAAAAAAAAATAATAAACTTGATAAGGGTAGCGGTAGCTGCCGAAACGTCGTTATAAAATATTGTAAATTTTAAAAGAAATGTGGAATTAATGGCCTAAAACTTGTTTTTTATTAAACAAAATATTTAATGGACACATTTTCTGACTGTTGTTACTACAAAATCGACAGCTATTAAAAAATTATTTAAATTCGAAAATATAAGAAGAAACAATTAAATGTATATTGTGAAT